>CBVK0100604156.1:0-13807 GCA_900067695.1 Picea abies | reverse complement strand
CAAGGGTGCCACTCACCTCTTGACTAACTTGGTAGACATCAAAAACCCCCAGAGTCGATACTCCACCAGGTGATCTTGTGGGAGACTAAGGGCCTCTAAGGACTAATACCCCTGCCTTATTCCACACCCCTTAGAATCATCATGAGAGACTGCCGCAGTATGCCCTCATGACATCGTGGGTCTTCTTGAACTAGGTAATCATTAACCTATAGTTAGAGCCATGGAAGGAGTGCTACTAGGCTATGGTAGGGTTACTTTCCACACCTCTCCCTCAAAGTCTATGGTTGCCGTGTGTGACCCCTCTACTCCACATGTGAGTTTGGTCGCTAAGCTATCGTCAACCTGCATCATCAACAGATCATGTCGGCAATAATAATCAATCATCATAGCATCTAATCAGATGTTCATATGTCATATCAACAATAGTCAAAACCAAATAGTCCACTCCCTAAATCGATCTAGATTCCAAGGGGTTTCATCAATGCCTCTACATCCTCGAGGTCCAAAATCCTACACACTCAGGAAAGCCGAGTCAATAACACCTGTCTAGGTCAATACTGCAAAATAACATGGCATCAATTCATAACTCCTCATAATCATAATCACATGCCCAATAGTATAATAATCTGGATCACTTGCGAGCAAGTGTCCTCAAAGAATAAGTTCACTCAGTGCGTGCAAGAGCGGGATGTTACAATTATCACTTAAATCAATGCACATTGTTTTGCATTATGCCATTACTGAGATCAATTCAACTAATTTCTCTAAATCATTTTTCATTGTACCATCTCTAAAATAAGTACACCATATTTTTGTGTTATATTATAGCTAAAATCATTTCAACTCCCTTATTTTTCTAAATCATATTTTTTATATGACTGAAATCAATATATCATAGTGTTTTGTGGTATATGACTAAAATCAATATTCCCTATTGTTTTGTGCTATATCATCGATGAAATCAATGTAGGTATTCAATGATTGATATTGCATTCTCTTTTATTTTCCATGATTGGAACATATGAATAGTATAAATTCAAACCTCTTGAACTTTGAAACATTCTTTATTTTGAAAACTGATTCAAACATAATTATATATCTTGAGAAGCCTTTTATCCTCTTCATATTGAACTCGTATCCCATTAAATCCCAACATACTTCGTGTTAGTTTACATTTGAAACAATTTGAAAATGTATGGATGTCAAAAACATGACTATTTTTATCATATTACACTCATTACAAAGTAATAATATACATATTTATATGATACATAATAAATATGTAATAGTTTGTGCTAAATTTGAAGTCTCGAAACAATAAAAAAGCTTCGTCCTCTAACATAAGTTTGATATTGATGTACATTTAATATTCATCTTAATAATTATTTAAGAATAATATTGAAATTTGTAATAATTATTTAGAATATTATACTATGATTTTCATTGTTTTTATAGTTAGTTATGGCTTTCAAAAATATATCAACATAATAAAAATCGACATAAAACCCTAAAACCAAACCCTAATTAAAAAGAAAAAACCTTCATATAATCCATGAATAATTCATATAAATTCTAAATATCTATATATTAATATGGATATATTCTAAATTAATATTTATATATAATTATATCTTGATATAATGTAAATTAATGTAAATAATATAATATATCATATATATTATTATTTATCATAATATATATACTATACATTATTGATCATATATATAGAATATTGGATGTTGATTAGGTTATTAACCTCCAATATAATATTGTTTATGATCTTATTGTTTCAATAATAATGATCTATATTGTATCGGTGTGCATGATCATTTTAAGAATATAAAAAATAAGTTAGTATTGTTTGTAGAAACAAGTTTGTACAACACAAATGATTCTTTAAAAAATGATCCAATCGTTTCTTTAAAGATGGAGAAACAAGTTAATGCTACAACACAAATGATTTTTTTTAAAGAATGATCCAATCAATTTCTTTAGAGATGGAGAAACAAGTTAGTGTTGTACCTAATACATTCTCTTTAAAAATTTATTTTAAAACTATTTAAAATTCTTATAAAATACACTAAAAAAACACATGTAAAATCAAATTAATACGTTACGACACAATCATCCTAAAATTTTATAAAAAACTACTTACAAACATGTAAAATAAACCAAAACACACTACTATAAAGTAATCATTTAAAAAAATATTATCTTTATTTAATATTTTGTTACTCATCATGACCACCAACTCAATGGTAAAGTTGCACGAGGAAGTTGTACAATTATTACAATTAACATAATGTCTAAAACTTTGAATATAAAACATTGAGATAATACCTATCAAACTATTAAATTCATGTATCATAACATATTATATAATTTTAAAATTTATTAAAATGTTTTATTTAAAAATTTTAATTATTTATTTATAAAATTAAAATATTTTACTTAAAATTTTAACTATTTATTTAAAAGGAAGGGAATTATCCTCTTCATAAATTTAATATTTTGTTACTCATGATAAGCACCAACTAAATAGATTTTTTTAAAAGGAAGGGAATTATCCTCTTCATAAATTTAATATTTTGTTACTCATCATAACCACCAACTCAATGGTAAATTTGCACGAGGAAGTTGTACAATTATTACAATTAACATAATGTCTACAGCTTTGAATATAAAACATTGAGATAATACCTATCAAACTATTAAATTCATGTATCATAACATATTATATAATTTTAAAATTTATTAAAATATTTTATTTAAAATTTTCATTATTTATTTTAAAAAATTATCATAGGGAATTATCCTCTTCATAGATTGAGTAACAATTTTTATTTAAAAATAGTTATATTAAAATAATTTAGGGAATTAAAAGGATGTTGAAGTACCTCAAATCCACGGTGCAATGCAGTGAAAGTTAAATGATAAAAAATATCAATAAGACTAGACTTGTCTTTTAAGATTCCACTATTGGAATAAATGGAAAGGGGACTCTAATTATTATAGGATTTATTTTTTATATATTAGTGTAAATTTATTTTCATTTTAGATTTGTTATGTGTATAAGATTTTTTTTATATATTAGTGTAAATTTATTTTAGTTTTAGATTTATTATGTGTATAAAATAAGTAATATCTATGATCACTACTTGAATCTCCTAAAGACCTTCTTTCCGCATACCTTTGTCCATCTTTTCATTGGCTTCAAATACCTTCGTTACTACCTCAAAGGTGATTACTACAAGACTGTTGATTGGGATTGGTTAGTCACAAAAGTAGAAAATAAAGTGGGTTATTGGTGCAACAAATGGATTACCATCGGAGGTTGTTATACTCTTTTAAAATATGTTCTTGAAGGCCAACCGATCTACTAGATGGTTCTTGCAGCTATCCCTAGAACTGTTCTAGAAAAACTCAGGAAATTCTCCTTTAATTTTCTCTGGTCATGCAGCAAGGATCATCACTAAATTCATCACTGTAATTGGGAACTTCTAGCAAAACCGAAGCTCAAAGGTGGTTGGGGGATCAGACACATTTAGAAATTTAATCAAGCGTTGGCTACTAACTCTCTCTGGCGCGCTTTGACTTTGAATGGAATCTGGAGAAAAATCATCATAGACAAGTACCTTCCCTTTTCCTCCATCACAACTTGGCTAAGATCGGAACACAATCTTACAAGAAATGTCTCTTGAACATGGAAAAACCTCATAAGCTTTGTGCACTGGATCATACGAGGACTCTGTTGGAAGTCAGGTTCCGATTACTCTATTATAATCGGAAGAGACTGCATTATTGGTTTGGGTAACTACTCTTACCTATCTCCACCTTTAATTGTGCATTTAAATCTTCACAACATCTATTATCTTTGCATATCTCGTCTTTCGAGCGCCCCTGGAACCCAATCCATAGGCTGGAAATCTTGCAACAAACTAAATACTCCCATTGTGCTGACAGAGGAATGGAAACATTATTGTTTTAAACTCACGCGCACGAGCATACTTTTAAATGACGAGGACGATCTCATGTTATGGGATGGAGAAGATAACACAGGCCATATCTCTGTCAAGAACCTTTATACAACCATGGAAAATACAGTTTGGCACTCTAACATCACAGGCTGGCATAAGCAAATCTAGGTTTGGAAAATCCCCATGAAAATAAAACTCTTTACTTGGCTCTCTACTGAAAATAAAATCCCCACGTGGGATAATCTACAAAAAAAAGGGTGGACAGGCCCAAATATTTGCCACCTTTGTTTTAGAGGCGTAGAAATCGTCAGTCATCTCTTCACTGAATGTCTCTTCTCCCGACTAGTCTGGGGTAAAATTTTTCAAGACAACCATATTAAAATAGATTGGACCGAGACCTCCATCTCCACATGCCTTGAACATTGGATCTCCTCAGAGAAAGCCTTCATTTCACTCCCCCCTCTTGTCAACTGGTACATCTGGCTGGCCAGAAACTCAAAATTGTTTGACAATAAGTCTCCTTCTATATATGTTGTAGCATTCAAAACTCTCAGGTTCTTCCACTCTTGAAAATCTCTTTATCCTAAACCTACCAAAAAGAATATTTTAAACAAGCCACTCATCACAACAGAATCTTCGATGGGATGGTTTGATGGTGCAGGCTGACAAAACAAATCTCTTTATGGTGCAGGGGGGTGGATAATGCACAATACAAACTCGATTTATGGATTGACTCTTTGCTATGGCTCGGACACCAACACAAGGGCAAAACATATGGGTGCCTGGGCCACCCTCTTCTTGGCAAGAAGGCTACACATCGAAAATCTGCAACTGATTAGAGACTCTAAAGTAATCATCAACTGTATAAACCACCAATACAAGCTAAATATCATTACCCTTCTAGCTTGGAAAGATAGAATCAGATCATTCTCTTGCAACTTCAAGAATCTATCTTTCACTCACACATCCCAGGAATACAACAGGGAAGCGGACCTGCTATCAAAGACTGCTCTTCAGGGGGAAGTGGGAACTCTTTTCTTCAATCAATGGCTAGATGTCCATGAAGGTCCCACTTGTTCTTACAAAAATTTCTAGTAAAGATTTCTTCTCAGCAATGTTGGAACATTCCAGATTTTCTGATCATGGTAATCTGATGTAAAGCTCTTGATGCTCCCCTCTTTTTTATGATCTAACCTCTTGCCAATCCTCTTGACTTGTAAAACATTTGCTTGGCAAAATATACATGACAATGATATCTCTCTACCTTTGTATCATAAGTGAAAACATATTATATTTTCTATATAATTGAGAAAAAAATTCAGCTGAAAAAAATAAATAAATAATATATATTTATTATATTGAACAAGAGAATATTAAAATGTTTTAATTAAAATTTATTTAAGTCAAGTAAATCCATTTTTGGCTCCACCCAAAACCATTTTTTATTCAACATTATTTCAAACAGCAACCAAAACTATTTTGGGCTTAAATAAAAATCAATTTTGTTTAAATAAGAAGAAATTCTCACTAGCTCCAAAGTGAAACTTGGAAAAATGTTGTTAGTTTTGTGACAATAAGAGGGTTGAAGATGAACATCACTTTCCCTTAGAATTTCTAGTATATACCAAGATAAATCTTAATCAACTTTTCAAACTAAAAAAATTTCTCTAAGATCTCTGAACAACAAACTCAAAACAGTATTTCACTCGAATACGAGCTACTTATTGTCCTGATTAAACAGCCAAGAACTTATGAAAGAAAAATTGTTCCTGATTATTTATGCAAACCAACAACTACTTAACCAAATCAAGAAATAAAAGAGTTTTTTTTTATTTAATGCTCGTAAAGAAAAAAGGAAAAATGACGAAAAGTAAAGACCAAGAAAAATTCTAGCCTAAACACAGATCGCAAAGAGTAACTAACAATAACACACAGACTAACGAAAGCAAACTCTCACACTTGTCTAAAAACCCTGTGAAAGAAAAAATTTTGAGGAAAACATTTTAATGAAAAAGAAACCTATTGTTGTGATCAGACCTAATTTGTTGACTGCTATGACAGAGACCAAGAACCCTGAGAGGTATAAATTTTGACAAGGAAAATGACAACTTCCTCTCCTTGAACAAAATTTTTCTCAACAAGCACGCAGCTGACAGTTCAACAGCTAGTGTGTGCACGCGAGCTATAAAAGGTCAAGGCACATGTACATGCATGCAAACCTTATGCAGGCTGCGTGTACCTCTACAACTCTTCAAAAAATGAAAATATAAGCAATCAAACACTGGAAGAGACTACTGGTATTGAGAACCAGAATCTCTTAAAGACTCAGAAACTTACTTTGTCAGAAAAGAAAAACAATCCAAGGAAAATTTCATAGAACATAACCAATTTTAAGTGGTACATAAGCTACTAACTGCAAAATCAAAGACTTGAATGATTTTCAGAAAACCCCTGAGAAGGATCACTTCTGACAGGGAAGAGGATGACTACCTCTTTAATAAAACATTTCTGAACTTAACCATGCTACTGTCACTTCATCAACTAGCATGTACACGCGGGCTGTGTGAAGGTTGGGCATGTGCACATGCATGCATGCCTTATATAGGCCACGTGTACCTCTGTGACTTCCCGAAATGAGAATGCAGTCAAGCAAAGAAAGCAAGGAATACTAGTATGGAAGACCAGAATCCCTACTAGCTCAGACTCTTGCAAAAACTAAGAAAAAAGGGTGATGAAACAAATTTAAAACTACCAAAAAGTGTCCCCAGAAAACCTGAGAGAAATCCCCAGTATGGTCACCAATTCTGTTGTGAGTGGGAAATCCCCCTACGGATTAGCACTTAGGGTTTTATCATGCATGCAGAAAAGACCTAAAGATTCTTACTTGATAAAATGAGAATTTGGACAACTTCCCATACAATTTGTGCTCTCGCAAACACTGTAGTACTGAGTGCAAGTGCTCGTCATGATCCTCTATCATCCGAGAGTAAATCAAAATATCGTCAATGAATACTTGGATGAACTTGTCCAAGTATTCATGGAACACCTTGTTCATCAAACTCATAAATACCCCTAGGGTGTTTGTCAGTCCAAACGGTAAAATAGTGAACTTGTAATGTCCAAACCTCATATTAAAGGTGGTCTTAGGGACATAATCCTCCTTGATCTGTAACTAGTGATACCCTGATCTCAAGTCCATCTTTGAAAACACTATCACACCCTTCATCTAATCAAACAAATCTTCAATCCTTGGCAAAAAATATTGATTCTTGATCGTTGTCCTGTTCAATTGAAGATAGTCAATGCAGAGTCTCCATGACCCATCCTTCTTTTGTATGAAAAAAACAGGCACACCCCAAGGTGACACACTAGGACGTATCAGTCCTAGGTCCAACAATTCCTTCAGTTTCATTCTCAACTCATGTAACTCTGGGGTCGACATATGATAAGGCATTCTCTCTATTGGTTTAGTCCCCATATTTAGGTCTATGGTAAATTCCAATTTCCTCTCCGGAGGCATCCCAGGTAAATCCTCCGAGAAGACATCCGCAAACTCTCTCACCACAGGAAGGTGTTCTAGACGTTTTGTTTCTCCCTTCTCATTTAAAGAAAGGATCGCATAAATCTTACATCTCTTTTGCATTCTCTTCCATAGCTGGAAGGAAGAAATAAACCTCAGGGAAACTCCCTGGTTCTGACCTATAATCATGTGTCTTTTTCCCTCATCATCGACCAAGCTCAACTACTTCGTCTTACAATTGAGTATTGTCTCATGTGATTCCAACCAGTTCATATTGATCTCGACATCATAAGATCCTAAGATTGTGATGTACAGGTTGGACCTGGTGAAAAACTCTCCCAGGTTAAGGGTACATCCCATAAACTTCCCTCCAACCTTTTGTTTGGCTCCCGAAGCCATCTCTACCAAGATAAAGTCATCATGTTTGACTACCTTTACCTTAATCCTTTTTAGCACTACACCAAAAATGAAACTCTNNACTACCTTTACCTTAATCCTTTTTAGCACTACACCAAAAATGAAACTCTTGATAGCACTAGGATCTATTAAAATACTAAGGGCCTAGTTAGTGACAGTACCTGACGTCTTGAGAACAGTTGACTGGTACTCTATCTGGCGGTTATTAACCACTGCATGAATCCGATGGGCCTTGCCCAAATCTCCCATAGTAGTGGGTCTGGCTGATCTAGATGCTCTAGTCCTCTCCATTGGGCAGTCACGTTGGTAGTGTGGCTCCCCAAAAGTCCAATATCCCTTCTTCGGTCCAGTGCTCCTGGTACTCGAAGTAGAAGTTGACGGCCCACCAGCCTGGAATCCTGGTATGTTCTGTTGAACAGGCCTAAACTACTATTGTTGCTGATGTTGTGGTCCCTAGTAAGGAGTCCATTGCTAAGGCGTTGGTTGCCAAGGTGTAGTGAAAGTAGATCCTCTCTAGGAGCCACGATATCCTTGCATATGTCTAGCTAGTGTCTGATGCTTCTGCACACCATATGACACCTTCCCTGTTGGTCTCATTGGAGTCCTTCTCTGAACCCCACTGATAAGCTCCTCCTCTACTATGAGGGCCTTCTGGATGACATCATGCAAGGTATGAGGCATCAAAATCCTAACCTTTTCATGCATGCTGACATTAAAGCCGAAGAAGAACCTGTTGACCTTAAGTTTCTTGGTATTAATATGTGGAGAATACCAAAGAAAATCCATAAAATGGACCTCATACTTGGGCACCGTACGATCACCTTGTCTCAAGGCATTGAACTTGTTGAGTTGACGCTCAATGAATTCCTCTGATAGGAACTTCTCTCGGAATCATTCCTCAAACAGTTCCCATGACACGTCTTCAATGACCATGTTCAATTGTGGCAGGAGCGTCTTCCACCATATAAGAGTGATTCCCTTCAGTTAAAACACCGCCATGCGGACCTTCATGTTGGAGGTATAGTCGCGAAGTGAAAATCACATCGCCATATTTTCCAACCATGCCTCGGTGGCTATGTCATCCGGGGCACCAAAGAACTCGAGAAATTTGACCTTCTTAAGCTAACGGTGAATGATAACAGTACCTACCAAAGTGCGCGGTGGACCCTCAGGGGGTGCCAGCACCCTGGCCTCATCCCTGTCCAAATGGATGATCATTGCCTCAGACATCCACTGAAAAGACCTCATTATCCTAACCACATCACTCAATGCTATCTTCTCTTGCCCGACAACCTGTTTGTCTCCCTGATGGTTAGACCCCTCAGGCATGGATGCTACTGGGGGCGTCACACCTCCTCCCCTAGTACCTCATCATTTGCCTCCATGACGTCCTATAACCATGATTACCTTCACGAATACAGGTCAACTTAAGTAGCAACATTATAATCAAATATCACATCAACAAACGTCGTAGTGATCCCAAGTCATGGGTTGAACCCGCTCTGATACCATATGTAATGACCACAATCGTTACAACTACAAGTGAAGTAAGAAGTGAAATTTTTTTATTTTTTTATTTTGGCAGGAAGGCAACTAGGACAACAGTTGAACCACACAACCTAACGACGAACACATGCACGCAGATCATGAAACATACAACAATGACTCAATGCACTAGCACAACGATCAACTGAGCAAAAGATGTGTAAATCAAAAGGATAGAAATGACTACCTATTGAACACACAACATGACAACGATTACAAACTAAGGACAACATCCACAATCCCGACACAATGGTCCCAATGACCAGTCACTAGAACCTATATGGCACACAAAACCCAATGTATGAAGGCATTGCAACCCAAGCGCCAACAATGGACTTACAATGATCAACACACCCACAATGAGAATCACAGGCTCTGACCAAGCTATCCTTCGCCTCTATCCAATAGGGCGCGCCATGATCCCCTCATCAGGATTCACGACGTCCCCAAGTGATAGGCATGAAAATAACCCTGGCACAACGTAACCTATTTGGACCAAGGACTCTAGATGAATCCAACGCGCTAGGAGCCGAGTTACTGACAAGAATACTACACCCACACCCCAAGCAACAGGTCGAAAAGATGCAACATGACATCATTCAAAATAAAAAGCACAAGCTATTACATGACTTCTCCAACAAACCAAACCATTAACTGTTAAGCAAGATGTCTAAATGCGAAGGAGTGAACTGTTACCTAGCTACTATGGTCATAAATGTTATCATAAAGTGAACCTAGTTAGGCACTGAACAACATCAAGAAACGCTAATTAACAAATACCCACTGTCCAATAATTAAGTGAACTACTTATCTACGCTTCTTATATAATAATCGACTTGCCATCCAATTTAGCAAGTCTAAATTAATCAATAATTACAAATCTAATTTAATAATTTAACAATATATAACAATATTAACAATATCAATATATAACACTATTAATATAAAACTATTAACAATATTAATATATAACACTATTAACAATATTAATATCTAACTCTATAAACAATATCAATATATAGCACTATAATTATAACACTATTAACAATATTAATTTACAACATGTTGCCTAGCAATATTAACAGTATTAATGTATAACAAGTTGTCTATTAAATTGGATGTCTATTAATAAGTCTAACACTAAAGATAGATAATAAAGATTTTAACACTAATTATGTAAAAGATGATATTGTTGTCTAATTTATGTTGCCTTCCTTTAGACAACTATATATCGCTCTATGCTGATAAAGTTGTAGATCACTCTATATATTGAATGTATGTTGTAGATCTCTATATAAGAATGCTTTAAATAAACCTCATATATATGTATTCAATGTTGTCAAAGGATTTTATTTCTAATCAGAATGAAGATAATATTCTCTAACCAGCACAGAGATAAATGATTTATATAAAACTTTCTCAACGAGTAATCAATTCACAATCAATAAATGGAGGGTATAGTTGACACAAATGTAGATGCATTCGTCGAGTAAGAAAATCTGATGTTGTTTTTTTTACACATTAAAAATGCAGACATTAGCATGGTGAAGACACAGTCAATCAGAGGGTAAAATGCACCCATTCACAGGGTAAAAACTCAGTCATCCTAAGGTAAAACGCAATCATTCTCAGGGAAGAAAAACAACGCAGTCAATATTCTTGCTATCGTTTATTAATGCCTGGTATCACTGCACCATACATCTAATTCCGTTGTCAAAAGAATAACTATCAACGACAGTAGTTTGTTGTCCAAAATGTTGTTGTTATTACAATGGTTGTCATCATAAATGTAAAATCTTTGGTTTAAATCACACTATCAACAACTTGTAGTGTTTGAATACATTAATGGAATTTAAAAACTCTACGGAGTTAATGAATGCTAGTAATCACTATGTAAAGACTCTACGAAATTAATACATTCCATTTAATATTTGCATAATAATTCGTAGTGTAAAAAAACATAAGTACAATGGCAGAGGTAAACAATAGCCATTCAAGCCAATCCAATCATTGCCAATCAATGCAATCCATGCTATGGTAAGGGATGGGTGAAACACAAACAATTAAATGGTAACTCGCAACCATATATATAGATGAAAATCACATTGAAATTTGCACCCAAGCAAAGTAAAAATAATGCAAGTTCGCAGTCAATGGAACAATAAAAATAGCAGCGTAAAATTTTCCATCAATGTAATAAATTGCAGAGGAATTTTGCAGGTGAGATGTAGTGAAAGTGCAAAGTAAATTTTCCATCAGAATTCATTAAATTGCAGAGGAAAAAAATTTGGTTGAATGTATTAGAAACGCGGGGTAATTTCGTCATCCAAACATAATGAATTGCAAAGGAAAAATTCGAGGTTTAGTGTATTGAAAGGCAGAGATACCAGATTCAACACAGAATATCACTATCATTCTCTGTGCGGTTTGCAAAAACTAAAAACACAGACATTAAAATGCAGACCTTCATTTCCATAAAAATGCAGCCCATACAAAAATTCACATTTGAATTGGCTATGTACAATCACAATCAATAATAGGTAAGGAAAAACGTTGTCATACAATGGGAAGCTGTCAAATAAATGAATTTAATCACAATCACTAAAGTTTAAAAGAAACACTTTCATTCAAGTGCACAACGCTGAGATTTTTCCACTTAAGAGCTGAGAATTGTCATGAAAATTGCAGAGAGAAAGGATGAACAATACACATAGGTATTCATACACAAGAAGGCACAAGACAATATTTCAACCAGGAACAATCAACAGGGGTAGACAGTTGGGAGAAACTATCCTTTGCTCATCATCCACACAAAAAAGAAGAGCATTAGAATCTATAGGTCTATTAACACCTAAGTGACGACCATTGATTCAGCTCCTGGCCGACTGCTCAGGCATGGATTGATGATCTAGGGACAAGGATGAAATATAAATCAAAATCTCATAATAATCAATAAAACAAAATAGAATAGTCATAGCAATCAGGGATCGGTTGCCAAGGAAATCAATTCAATGCAGCGAGAGTAGAGCTTTGATGACTTTAAGTCCTTGATTGAAAACATTGAGTAAAATACTATTTTTTTTTTACACAATAGAAGTACAGTAGTAAAAGTGAAAGAACAATATTAATCTACCATTCAAAATGAAAGAAGGCGTACTGTAGCCCAAGATGACAGCTCTGAGTCGTTGTCCCATGCGTGCTCCGTATAGCTCCATCTTTCCAACCAATGTGACTTTACTGGTACCTCCCAGCCAATGTTAGGGGTACTCTTCTTCCCCCTAAGCCCCCTGAGTTGAAAAGGGGCCACACACACTAAACCAAAGAACAACTAGCAACCAACTCACCTCTCAAGGTCGAGCTACCACTCATTTCCCGAGCTAGGTATTCCAACTCCCACAAGATAAGTCAGTCAAGACAAAAATTATGCAGTGTAACATTACGCATCTAGAAGAGATCCATAATCCTCCTCCTCCATCGTTTTTATATATTTTCTAAGTAATTTCTTTCTCAAATTCCCATTTAATTTATTTTTCATTAATTTAATTCAGAAAAATCTCCCAAATACACATGTCACCCAGGCCCCCTTGTTGCACCAAAAATTAATTTCATTAATTATTTAATTACTCCTATTTCCCCCACCCACCTAAAAGCGTTCCTAAAATTTCTCTTAGGTGTCTCTGTAATCCATTACAAATTTTAAATGACTTACGCGCTTACTAAATTCCTAGTTGAGTTCAATTTTAGAAGGTTCTTAAGGAAAGATTCCTTACTATGTCATACAATCAGCTTTTCCCTTACCCTTCCCTTTTTCTTTATGTTTCCCCCTTTTTCCCTTCGTTTCCTATTTGATTTAAGTTTCCCACTTTTCCCTTCTTAACTAAAACACAAATTAGCAAGTGTAGAAAAATCACCCTTTACCCCTTTTTCTTTTTAATTAATAAATTTTAAATAGCATATGTAGAAAAATGATCAATTCCCTTTTAAAATTTTAATCCCTCAATATAAGTTGATTTTAATAAATTAATTGAATTTCTTACCCCCTTCTCGTCACATGTTTAATTATGATTATATTATTTTTTTTTACCACAAGTATCACTTAGACCTAGATTTTAATTTCCTAGGTTGGGCGACATTTTTATTACAGAAATTTTTTAAATTTTACTTGACACATCATTCGTTCTAAGGTTGTCATGATGCACTACGTGCTCCAAGGGTGTTACTCATATCTTTTCATTTTTCTTGTGCTATGTGCCCTTTAGGATGCACTACGTGCTCCAAGGGTGTCGCTTTCTTCTTGATTGACTTGGTAGACATCAAAAACCCCTGGAGTCAATACTCCACCAGGTGA
>CBVK0100604146.1:0-25997 GCA_900067695.1 Picea abies | reverse complement strand
AAATCTGTCTCTGTGTGTATGTTATGTGTGACTGCTGATCTTTACTCTTACTGTCCATATGTTGTATGTTGGTAGATGACACATGAAGAAATATTAATAATTGTTTAAAAGGCATAAAATTGTTTAAGCTTATGAACAACTGATTCACCCCCCCCTCTCAGTTGTTTTAGTATTTCCAACAGATCATTCATCGTAGTTCACGTTGTTTCAGAAAACTCATTTCCCTCCTGTAAATAAGATTCATCGAACAAAAAATTTGTATCATTCATTCCTATTTATGCATTGTTGGGTCAGAGTCTCACACAACATCGGTTTCGTTTCCATCTCCTTTGAGTAACAACAACCTTAAATAATATTACACAATTTTAAAATTTAATTAGTAACTTTTTCTACAGCTCTTTTACACCAACATTAGTTAGGCTAGAGCTTTGGAATAGACAGTGAGATACACTCTCGAAATCACAAAACACACAATAGCATCTTGTGGTAAGGAGTGTCAAATTCCATTTGCAGTATTTTGTCTTGGGAAGCCTTTCTCACACAAGGGTCAAACCCGAGGTCGCATTGAGATTGACAGAGTTACTCACCCTGCTTTGTTGATATCGGTGTAGAGATTGGACGTATTACGAGGGTCACTTGAAGGTATACCCACAATGATGAGTGAAAGTCTCTCAAGCTGATTTCGAGTTAAATACCCTGCCCTTGCGTGTGGATCGGACTGTCGACTGTTCCCTCAGGCATTGTTGTTGTTAGTGGTAACCTTAGTAGCCTATCTTCTTAGGGTCTTATACAAGGTGGCTGTGAAGGGGCAAGTCTTTACAGTACCTGGAATCGACGTTGGTCAAACTCACTTGGGCTCCCTCGAGGGTATACCCACGATTATGTGTGGGAGCTTGCACCAGAGTGTAAGTCCGTTAAGTAGGTCGTCAACGTAACTTTTCCACCCTAGCCCAGTCCCTTCTTGTCTCGTCGTTGCGACGTTGGATTTTATCACCAACTAGTGACTTCGAAATTAGAAGCTCTTGTTTGCTTGGTTTTGCTTCTTAGATTTTTACTAGCGCATGTTTGTTTACCCAAGTTTACCATAGAATTTCCTTCGTAAGTTTTTAGCTCAATCACATTTGGCCCTCCACGTCGTTTACGTAGAATGCAAGGCTTACCCCCAGAAAATCTGGAAGGTTCTCAACCCTTGCTTACCAACTCACCGGAGGACTCTCCTCAACGGAGTGAAGTCCAAGACGTTTCCACTCCACAAGTGGAAAGACCTAACTCTCTATAACGATTCCAAATTACTAATTCTCGAGAGGACTTTCAGCTTCATTTCGACTCCGAGAGACGTATTGTGCGAGTGAATTCTTTCGAAGACTTAGTTGTTCAGTCTTTTGGATCACCAAATGGACCTTTCATAGGACCTGAGGATCAAGAGTATTTTTGGACTACTGGCATTTTTAGACGGGATCTCTTTGGCTCAGGAGCAGGCATTGATATCACTGTCGCACCTGAGCTGCTCGAAACATCTGATCCAGATGCAGTACCTTTTACTAATGCTTATTATTTTCCTGGTACAGATGTTTTGCGAGCTGACCACATCTTGACTCTCCCTCTATAAATGGTCCATTACACAGATACTACGAGTCCTCAGATCGAGATTACCGCGGTTAGCCAAGCCCCCATTGGCACACTGCTTTTTCCCAGAGTCACCCCAACACTTCCACCAGAATATCGTGCGTTCACTGCTTCTATTCCCGTGCCTACTCAAAACACATCCAGAACTCCTGGTGGTCCCACTCCTTCTGGGGTCCATCTTTCCGGTTTCATTTCGAAACTTCTTCCACCCCCTTTCAGAGGACCTCCTACATTCTTTATCGAAGGCATTGATCCTAGTGGCACCATCCCGTCTTTCACACCTAGTTACCAGATTCTTGTTGGTAGACAATATCACCAAGGAGGACAAATTCAACCCCCCCTTACAGGACCAATCCCAATTGGGACACAACCCCCGATTGTAGGGCAACCTCAATCGACCCCACTCTATGGACAAAACATACCTCCATCCTTGGCCCAGTATTGGAATCATCTTATACAACATAATCTTCCACCGACTGGGGGGCAACAACCTCAAACAAACTCCGTCATGCCCCCTAGCAAAGGCCAACCATATCCAGCCACATCTAATGCTGAGTTGATATGCGACTTTCCCTACTCTGAGACGGAAAATGTAGCAGCCGATTCATGATCTGATGAATCCATTTTCCTGATTAGTTCCGATGATCTTTGGTATAGATATATCATCATATATCTCCAAACCCAGACTTTCCGGCACCATTTGTCTAGTACTGACTGCCGTCGAATACGCTACCAAGCCCGTCAATGTATTATCCTTGGTGATACTCTTTATCGTCGTGGGATTGACTCCGATTTTTAACACTGATTCACGTTTGACGAAGTCGAGAAAGCCCTAAATGACTATCATTCTGGAGCCTGTGGTGGTCATATGTCTTGGTATGCTACTGCCCAGAAGATCTTGCGAGCAGGGTATTTTTGGCCTTCTTTATTTAACGATTGTATAATTGCCGTCCAAAAATGCCACGCTTGCCAGACCTACAACAATAAAATACGGTCACACCCTGCTCGTCTTCATCCTGTTGTTTCCATTGGTCCTTTTGCGAAATGGGGTATCAATTTCATGACATGTCACCTTCACTCAGCCAGGGGGCATGGATACATTATTGTAGCCGTAGATTATTTTACGAAATGGATCGAGGTAATGCCGACATTTGACAACACCGGAACGACCGCAACATTATTCATATTCAATCACATCATAGCTCGATTTGATGTTCCTCAGGCTATCGTCACTGATCACGGTAGCCACTTTAGAAACTTCATGATGTCCAAACTCACTGGAAAGTTGAGTCTTCGCCATGAAAACTCAACACCCTATTACCCACAAGCCAACGGCCAAGTCGAAGCAATTAACAAAGTTCTCATTACCATGCTTCGACGAATGATAGGGATTCACAAAACGAGTTGACACAAGATGTTGTTTTTAGTATTGTGGGCTTACCGGATATTCGTTAAGTCTGTTATCGGGTTTACATCATTCTAGTTAGTCTATGCTCTAGAAGCCATCCTGTCGAATGAATGTGAGATACCCTTCGTAAAACTAGCCGTCGAACTCCTCCCAAACACTTCTGCTGAAGAAGAACGTTTGTTATATCTCATGCGAGTAGACGAAACTCGTCGCGACGCCACCCTAGTTATAAAATCCCAGAAGAAGCGCGCCAAAGCCCAATACGACAAACATGTCAAGCTTTGCATTTTCTCCGAAGGTGATTTGGTTCTCCTTTACGAACAAGATCAGGATATGCTAGGAGCAGGAAAATTCGAAGCTATGTGACGAGGTCATTATAACGTTAGACGGGTTTTGGAGAAAGGAGATTACGAATTAGTGGACTAAGACAGTATGCTTTTGAGTGAACCCAGAAATAGATTATACTTAAAGAAGTACTATCTCTAAGATAACCTGTGCATGAGTGCTTGTATTTTATTGTATCATACTTTTTGTGTGTTATTGTAGTATGATTTTTCGTTATCTGGTCTCTACCCTCGACCGCTTATGTTATGTTGTGTTTGGTTTCCAGATGTTGGAGTCTTCGCTATCTCACATTGGCTTCACTGACGGTGCTGACCGTAGTACTCAGAGCCTTGCTTCTGCTGCATGGACAATTTACGTCCCTACAAACGAACTTATCACTCTACGACGTGCGTGTCTCGGTTGTGCGACCAACAATATTGCAGAGTGTAGCGTCGTCATTGAATTGTTGATTGATGTTATTTCGCTCGGTATCCGCCACCTGGTTGTACGACTCGATTCTCAGCTAGTAGTACTACAACTAAGTAATGTTTATGCTGTTCGAAGTCTTACTTTATTACATATATATTTACGAATTCATCTCTTGGAACGTTATTTTGATTATATTGAGTATCAGTACATTCCTAGATGTCTAAATTCATTGACGGATGCATTAGCTAACTATGTATTAGACAGACATTTGAGCCATTTATAAATCAATTACATCACATGTATCACACAACACAAGATAAGCCGATAGAACCCGTATATATTTATATAACGATCAAAAGTTTTTACAAAAAGTTTATGTTCAAAGACCAAAATCTCAAAAATATGAAGCCCATGGCTTCTACAAAATAGCGTCATGGATGACGCTTACGATAATACATTACTGTTTGGGCCACCCTACGAAGCAGTCGACTGATAGACTCAGACACCCCCATAGTATGGCGCTGGTAACGTCTAGGGATCTCCCCGATAGCCATATGCGGGATGTCAGCAGTCAACCCCTCTAAGTTTTGCTCCACTGCCTCATAGTCTTCGGCATCCCATCTCGCCACTGGAGCCGCCTCTCCTCGTCGTTGAATAAGAGAAGTTCCCGGAGGTCGATATGACCCCACATCTGTGTCATCAAAAAGAGTTTGTTCTGATTAATTTTTGGATAAACACAAAAATATTCCATATGATAAAAATTACAAAAACATTTAAAAAGAACAAACTGTGTACTTCTTACCTAAATCACCCCACTGAGCATCTTTAGGTAGGGCCAAATCCGGATCCTCTCAGAAATCCAAACCAACGTATGCGTAGTCATCAATTATAAGCATCTGGGGTCGCAACCAGTCAAAAAATGAATCATTGTACTTGATGATGGGCCGAGCTACATGTCGGGCCATGAGGTTGCACCACCTCAGCATCCTTGGGTCCTGTGGGGCCGGTAAACCCCAATCAACCTGTAATCTCATCAATGAGACCCTCTCGAGGAAGGACACCAAAAGTGATCCGTACCCAAATTGCTTCAAGTTGCCCCTTCTGCACTTCGTCAATTGCCTCTTCATACTGCGTAAAACTGCATCTGACCAGTTGAAGACTAGAGGCTCTGTACACTTTATGATGTATTGGAAGTAGCTCTGGAGAGCCACGTGTGGAGCTGCGCTCTTGGCCATGCATGCTATAGTGAACAAGATGGTTCGCAGGGTAAAGTCTTGGACCTCCCAAATAACAACCTTGCCCTTGCTTCTTTCTGTACTTGCACGAAAGAAGATTCATTAGCTATTGATAGACCAAATGGAGTCTTCAAGCTTCTGTCCAAGTAGGGTTCTTCACACAATTCTTTCACCAATTCTTCATTCAATATTGCTTATTCTTTTCCATGAGAAACTTTTCAATATATAGGAGGGATGGTTACCTGGATGAGGATGATTCAACCAAATCTGAGAAGTCAGTAGGATGCCAACCATGCGAATGCCAACTCGTTTTCTAGAAGATATCCTTCTAGAACCTTCGTGACTTCTTTTCATTTCCAAGCTTAAAAACAGGTTCGCACCCTGTCTATGGAGCAGATTGCGAACAATTCACACCCTAAGTGTGGGTGGCCTGCGAGAATGAGAGATTTTCACACCTTGTAACATATGCAATCTGCGAACTCATCTTAAAAATGTGTTTTTTGGAAGAAGACATCAGTCATCTTTCTCAGGCAAAAAGTCATTGTGGGAGCCTGAACACATCACTTGTAGAGACATCACCAGAGTGACCAAAATCATGTGTAACAGAATGCCCCCCAAAGTATGAGGCTGGAATCTGTGACAACCAAAATACTTTGTAAACTGCGTGTGTGTGTCAGAAATCAGGAGTGCACCTAATCAGAAACCTGTAAACAATCAAGCATCTACAGAATATAATACCAGCTCTGAGGTAGGCATTCCCATGCTTAGATCACAAATGAATGGAATCGTAGGTCATGGCCATCAATTATACACTGTGGATCCATGTCGTCAAAACGCTACATAGCCACCAGGAATACACTATAGATCTATGCGAAAAGACTTATTAAGACGATATAGCCACATGATATACAAAGTGGATTTATGTGCCGATACAAATCATACATACTTCATTGCAGCCTGGATAAAAAAAATGAGAGCCAGTGTCTTCAATTCCGTCACCTGAAAGTACGAATATAGTCATGCGATTACATGTGTTGAAGTCGAGCATGGTAGAAATCACTTGATTACCAGTCATTGATGAAAACCGTTAACAAGTGCGAGGGAAATCACCATTGATGTCAATGACTCCCAAGGTACCGAAGTACAATCCAAACGAATATGAATGAATGAGATGAAGTCGAACACTCGACGAAATCTCTTGATCAGAGATCAATGATGTGAAACCCTTGTCGAAAGCGAAGAGACTTTCCATTGAGGCATGCAGGTTCTAAGGTACTAAATGATTTCTACGTCTCATTTCTGGATAATGAGTTGGAGTTGACGGAATAAGACTCATCACAGAAGGGCCTTATTGTATCCCCCATCAATGACATGAAATAAGTAACAAATTTTGAGGATGAGACAAAGTATGAATACGAGTCGAAACAGACACAGGGAAGGTCGAAATAGGAAGAATAGACAACTACAGATGAGCGACTCAACATAGGGCTCGTGTGAATTTCTCTTGAACATATGAATGACACGACCAATGACTTGGCAACACTGACTCAAAGACGACCCAAGATATGACTTTGTAACAAGTCGAACGAGAGACAAATGGATTTCTCAACCTGGATTCAAATGACAAATATGGGGTGTCATGTTCAAGAGCGACGCTTACTACCATTAATATGAATACGAAAACACATCTCTTTCTCAAAATTTCTCCCACAATTTCTGGCGAGTACCTCTTTATTTTTACACAAGATTGAGGAGGATAACATATGTTTGTTGATGTAAGCTCATTTTTCGGATGAGTCCCTCAGAGTATATTTAACGAACCCTAAGAATGAGTGGTTTGGTCCCATAACGGGTCTTTAGTTGTTTGTTTAACGAGTCAAAAAATAGAAAACTCGGGACTTTTTCATGTTTTGAGACTCTGAAAAACACTTAAAGAGTACTCTCCCAGTTCATTTTTCGTAAATAAGTTCGACGAGACCGAAAAAGTGATAAACTATCGCCCGTCGAACGTATTCTTCAGATACTTTAACGAGTGAAGAGAACACGATCGCTCGGCAATCTTTTCGTTTTTATGGAGTGTGAAAATAGCTTAAAGAATACTCTTTTAGGTATGTCATTTTTCGTGTTACCATACGAGTATGAAAAGACGAGAAAAAATATACTTGGTTACGTTTTCATATATTTTCGAGCGCGAGAACGAACGAAGACTGAGTTCAAGGTTTTTCTAAAAACCCTAAAAAGTAGTCGTATATGCGACAAAAAGAAAAAATACCCATACTTTTTCGTTTGGACTTCAAAGTTGCTATACTGGTGGAAAACCATACTCACAAGGCTATTAGGCATTAGGTTTTATAAGTAAAACAAATAAAAATAATATAAAAAATCAATAAAAAATAGTAAAAAGTGAATAAATATGGGTAAAAATGGTTTTTTACCATTTCATTGTGATTTTGCCAACAACTTTGCCCAACACACCTCATTTTTCCCCTAATTTCTTTGCTCAATTGCGGGAGGCACAAGCGATCATTTGGCAAACCGTTTCAGCCCGCGAGGTAAGCTCTTGATCCTTTAACTTTTCCATGGTTTAGTTTTAGTTTTTATTGACAATTTTTATGGTTTTAGGTCCATTTTAGGGTCACACCATGCGCTCGAGCATTCTCGTAGGCGAGCTTTGCGGGACCTGCGAGAATATCGCACTGTGCCAAAGGCTCACCTGCGAGGGCCGAAACATGGAATTTAAAGTTTAAAAAAATGCTCAATAAAAATTATGCAAAAGTTTGAAACAAGTTGTTGACTCTTCTGTCATGGCACTTGTGCAACTGTTTGACCATTACAATGCTAGAGTGGCGAAAAAGAGAACATGAGGAAGATGATGCTATTGTCGGGAATGACTCAGGTAAATCGCTGCCCTCCGGGACTGTGGGCTATTGAAATTCTTCCGGATTCCGGGCATGAGATTCCAACTCAGATTGTTGGAATACCTAGTCCACATGTGGGATGTGGACCAACAATTATTTCACGTGGGAGTCCATACACCGACCCTAGATATCGAGGATATCTATTTTCTAATGGGGTTATCATGACGTGGATACCATGCTAGCTTGACCAGTGGTCGAGGCGGTGGACTCCCTACGAGTGAGTATTGTCGTTAGTGTTGTGTTCCTAAGGCAGAAAGAAGCAAGGGTAAGGTTGCTATTTGGGGGGTCCAAGACTTGACCCTGCGAACCATCTTGTTCACTATAACACGCACATGGTTCTCTAAAGCTACTTCCAATACGCCATAGAGTGCACAGAGCCTCAGGTCTTCAACTGGTCGGATGCAGTTCTCTGCAATATGAAGAGGTAATTCACGAAGTGCAGAAGGGGTAACTTGAAGTAGTTTGGGTACGGATAACTTTTGGTGTCCTTCCTCGAGAGGGTCTCACTGCTACGATTATAGGTTGATTGGGGTTTACCGGCCCCACAAGATCCGATGATGCTGAGGTGGTGCAACCCCATGGCTTGACACGTAGCTGGACCTATAATCAAGTACAACGATTCATTTTTTGACTGGTTAAGGCTCCAGATGTTGATGATTGACAACTACGCATATGTTGGTTTGGATTTTCGAGAGTTTCCGGATTTGGCTCTGCCTGAGGATGCTTAGTGGGGTGATCTAGGTAAGAAGTACACATTTTGTTCTTTTTAAAGGTTTTTGTAATTTTTATCATATGAAATGTTTTTATGTTTGTCCAAAAACTAATAAAAAAATATTTTTTTGATGACACGGATGTGGGGCCATATCGACCTCTAGGAATATCTCCTATTCAACGTCGAGGAGAGGCGGCTCCAATGGCGAGATGGGATGCCGAAGACTACGAGGCAGTGGAGAAGAACTTGGAGCGGTTGACCATTGACATCCCAAATATGGCTATTGGGGAGATCCCTAGATGTTACCAACGCCATATTGTGGGCGTGTCCGAGTCTATCAGTCAATTGCTTCGTAGGGTAGCCCGAACATTTGTGTGTTATCGTGAGCGTAATCCGTGACACTATTTTGTAGAAGCCACGTGCTTCGTATTTTTGAGATTTTGGTTCTTAGACAAACTTTTTGTAAAAACTTTTGATCGTTATATACATATATACGGCTTCTACCGGCTTATCTTGTGTTGTGTTATACATGTAATGTGATTGGTTTATAAATATCCCAAATGTCTGTCTAACACATAGTTAGCTAAAGCATCAGTCAATATATTTAGACATTTAAGAATGTGCTGATACTCAATATAATCAAAATAATGTTCCAAGAGGTGAATTCGTAAATATACCTGTAATAAAGTAGGACTTCGAATAACATAGACATTAAATAGCTGTAGTACTACTAGCTGAGAATCAAGTTGTATAACCAGGTGGCAGATACCAAGCAAAATAACATCAATCAACAATTCGACGACGACGCTATATTCTGCAATATTATTGGTCGCACGACCAAGACACACCTCGTAGACTGATAAGTTTGTTTGTAGGTGCGTAAATTGCCCATGCAGCAGAAGCAAGGATCTGAGTACTACGACTAACGCCATCGACGAAGCCAATGTGGGGTAGCGAGGATTTCAACATCTGGAAACCAAACACAACGTAATATAAACGGTCGGGGGCAGAGACCAAATAACAAAAAAACATACTACAGTAACACACAAAAAGTATGATACAATAAAATACAAGCACTTATGCACAGGTGATCTTAGGCATAGTACTTCTTTAAGTACAACCCATTTCTAGGTTCACTCAGAGGGATATCGTCACAGTGTACCAACTCGTAAGCTCCTTTCTTCAAAACTCTTTTGACGATATAAGGACCTCGCCGCATAGCTTTAAATTTTTCGGCTCTTAGCATATCCCGATCTTGTTCGTAAAGGAGAACCAGATCACCTTCGGAGAAAATGCATGGCCTGACATGTTTGTCGTATTAGGCTTTGACGCGTTTATTCTGGGCTTTTATAACTCAGGTGGCATTGCGACGGGTTTTGTCTAATGGCATGAGATATAACAGACGTTTTTTTTCGGCAGAAGTGTTTGGGAGAAGTTTGACGGCTAGTTTTAGGGAGGGTATCACAATCAATCGACAAGATGGCTTCTAAACCATAAACTAACTAGAATGGTGTAAACCCGGTCGCAGAATTTAACGAATGTCCGGTAAGCCCACAATGCTGAAAACAACATAGTGTGCCAACTCGTTTTGTGAATCTCCATCATTCGTCGAAGCATGGTAGTGAGGACATTTTTTATTGCTTCAACGTGGTCGTTGGCTTATGGGTAATAGGGTGTTGAGTTTTCATGGTGAAGACCAAACTTTTCAGTGAGTTCGGACATCATGAAGTTTCTAAAGTGGCTACCGTGATCAGTAACGATAGCCTGAGTAACACCAAAACAAATAATGATGTGATTAAATATGAATAATGCTGCAGTCCTTCCGGTATTGTCGAATGTTGGCATCGCCTCGACCCATTTCGTAAAATAATCTATGGCTACAATAATGTATCCATGCCCCCCGGCCGAGTGAGGGTGACATGTCATGAAATTGATACCCCATTTCGCAAAAGGACCAACGGAGACCACAGGGTGAAGATGAGCAAGGTGTGATCATATTTTATTGTTGTAGATTTGACAACCATGACATTTTTGGATGACAATTATACAATCGTTGAATAAAGAAGGCCAAAAATACCCTGCTCGTAAGATCTTCTGGGTAGTAGCATACCGAGACGTGACCACCACAGGCTCCAGAATGACAGTGATCGAGGGATTTCTCGGCCTCGTCAAATGTGAGGTATCATCGAAAAACAGAGTCAATTCCACGACGATAAAGGAGTATCATCGAGGATAATATACTAACGGGCTTGGTAGCGTATTCGACGACGGTCAGTGCTAGACAAATTGGGTTGGAAAGTATCGGTTTGGGGATATATGATGATATCTCTGTACCAAAGGTCATCGAAACTAATCAAGAAAAAGGATTCATCGGGTAATGAAGCGGCGGCTACATTTTTTGTCTCAGAGCAGGGAAGGTCGCATATCAACTAAGCAAACACCAAGGATTTCTTGGACTTAGTGCATTCAAATTCTAAGTCAAACTCCTGGAGTATTACGATCCATATTACGATCCATTTGGAGTATTTGCTCCCTAGCAATTGGCATGTAAGAGTGTGCTGTATAGGGTTGCAGGTAGAAATTACCGTAGTCTTGCGAGAGAGGATATAGTGCCTGAAACGTTGAACAGGTTGGACGGCTGCCAATCTCAGTTTTTCAACATGTAAATACTTGGTTTCGGTAGTCGTGAGACTCCGACTTAAGTAATAAATGACATGTTCGTCATGAGAATCATCTTCTTCGACGAGAACCATAGTGATGGTACAGTCCGAGGATGTGAGATAAAATAAATAATCCCGACTGTAATCAGGAGGAGAGAGTAGTGGGGTACGTGTCAAAGACAGTTTCAAAGCTTCAAAAGCTTTGTTGGCAGTGGTATCCCATATGAACTCAGAACCTTTCTTGAGTAGTCGCGTAAATCCAAGAGTTAGCTCAACATAGTTTGAGATGAAACGATGGAGAAAGTTTGCCTTCCCTTGCAAACTTTGTAACTGGCGAATTAAGGAAGGAGGAGGAAGATTGAGAATCGCCTCAACCTTCAAAGGATCTACCATGATCCCTTGACGTGAAACAATAAAGCCTAGAAGTCGGCTGGATTCTACACAGAAAACACATTTGTGGGGATTCAAGCGTATATGGTAAAACCAACATCGAAGGAAAATGGCGCGGAGGTGTATTAGATGATTTACACGGCGCATGGAATGAGCGGGTAAGTCATCGAAATATGGCTGCACAATGTGTTTTATATCATGGAAGGCGTAAGACATAGCACGCTGAAAAGTTGTGCCAACATTCTTTAAATCGAATGGGAGTTTCCAATAGGCAAAAGTGCCCCAAGGACAAATAAAAACAGTCTCGTGTTGGTCTGCTAGTACGATATTGATCTGATTATATTTGGAGAAACCATCCATTGGAGAGAAGATTTCGCTTCCGGCACAATCGTCGACGATCTGGTCAACGAAGGGGGTAGGAAAGTTGTCTTTAGGACAAGCTTTGTTAATGTCCCTATAATCAACGCACACGCGGATTGTGCCTTGTTTCTTGTTGATTGGGACAAGATTGGAAACCCAGTCAGTTAGAGCCACAGGGTAAATAAAGCCAGCTTTGAGAAGTTTCTCAACTTCAAGTTTGATAGCAACCGTTTTACGTGGGTGGACTGGACAAAGTCGTTGCTGGATGGGTTTAGCGTCGGGGTATGTCTTAATCTCATATATCACAATGTCGGGGTCAATACTCGACATTTCTTCATAGCTCCAGGTGAAGATGTCACGAAATTCTTGGAAAAGAGACTTGTAGGTGACAACTTCGTCATGGGAACACGAAGCTCCAATATGCACATTTTCGACGATTCCAGGTTTTATGGATATGTCGAGGGGGATGGTGGGTGAGATATTACTTAAGTTCCCTTCGTAGAACAGATCATGTCTAGACTCGAGAACGGTAGAAATGACAACAATGGTCGAGATCCATTGGTAACCTTCGATGGTGTGTTGTTCCAGGAAGAGGATGGAACGATGATGTCCATCATCCCAAGGGGTGTCTTCAATGGACATAACATACATAATCATCTCGTCTGTGGGAAAAATGACGCGAAATGGATCTGGAGATAAATCACTAAGAGAGGGGATAGAAGAGGTTTCCGATTGAATGACTTGATAAGCGGATTCAATCGGACTCAAAGGCATTTTGTTGCCATAACGAAGATGATCACCGGGGTTGGGTACCATCCATGGGTCGTAAGACGCAGGGGTTACGTGAACATAGGTGGAGATCATGTTGATCGAGGTGACAAATGGATGTGGAACATCGGGTGGTGGGATGGGGAAAGTACCCATTAACGATGAATCTTTAAGAAGACCTACACCGACGTTCTCGTATCCGCGGGAGGGGGGGGGTTTGCAATGAACGACACGTTGCCGGTACATGCATCAGAGTGAAAGAAGGCTAATTGGTTGACGGTAACTACTTTTCCTTAATGTGGGAAATGTACAACACGGAAAAGAGTCTACATAACTGCACGCATGGAATCAATCCAGCTACAGCCAAGTAGAAGGTTGTAATAGAGAAGAGCGTCAAAGACCTCCACTTCAACTTGGACCATTTTTCCTTCTAACGTGATAGACAATGAAGGGAGGGCACCGTAAGGGTTAAAACCAGAGCCATTGAAGGCTTTGAGCGTGTTGTGAGATTTAGTCAAAGGAGGAGAGTCGATGACTTTCTAGTAGGTAATAGACATAACACAAGTCGAGGCACCCTCATTAATAATTGTTTTATAAATGTTTTTGTCGGAGACAATAACTTGTATTTGGAATGCGAGTTGAGGGGGTAACCTTGGAATGTGATTTTCCAATTCAAAAAATATAAAATTCATATCCGTGGGGTGGATTCCACCAATAGCTTTCAACAGTGCCTTCCGTTGTATAGGACAACTCTGAAGTACTTTGAGGGTTGACATTGTGGACGGTGCTTGGGCCAAATCTTCGACGACACTATAGTTCTGGGCAACACGTGCATGGGGATTGAAAGTCGATTTTCGAACAACACCCTTTGGAGGAGGGTGAAGAACTGTATCTAGGCTCGGTCGTTCGAGATGAAGAGGACCGTTGGTAGGTGGAGTCGTGGGAGATGGTTGGACCAACGAAGGAGGTATTGCATCAACCTTCTCTTTGGAGGAATGATAATTTTTGGCTCGAGTGGTAAGTGTGATGACATTCTTCTTTGAATCATTTGTACACATTAAGACATTAGATGTATTGGAGGGGGAAGGTTGCTCATGAATGACCAATTGGGTCTGTTGTTGAGAAGGAAATGGTTGTGACAATACGGCCTATGTGGGGGGTTTCATGGCCCCTTGAAGGAACTTAGTAACCTTGGCTCGACGTGGACAATCCTTAGTGTAGTGATCATCACCACAGATAAGACAAGGGTATCGAGGTTTGCACTTATCCCTATCGTCAACAAGTGGTCTTTTGGTTTTCTCAGTTTGTGGATTATTTTTATCCTCCTTGGTCTTACCCTTTCCTTTTTTGGATTTATTTTTGTCGGTGAGGGTAGATTGAACAGAATTTACCTCAGAAGTCTTGCCGGTGGGAGGGGTAGGAGACAGAGCATTTTAAACATTAGAAGAAATGGGTTTGGGGTTGTTGCTAGAGGTTTGGACGGAATGAGGTTGGGAATGGAAGGTGCCAATTACACCCTCAACTACATGAGAAGCAACAAGAGTGGTTGAAGTAGTAGAAGTAGAAGGGCGAAGTGCATCAGGGAGTAGGTCGTAAGGAGTACCCGTTTGTGAGTAAACGAGGTCTAGGTATTGGACACGACTGATTGTCTGTTCTTCTATGGCAACTCCATCCATGGTGATGTCATGAGCGATGTCATTCACAAATGATTTCGTGAACCATTCTGCCAGCAACTGATCGGGAAGTTCGAGTTTGATGAGACGCCGTCTTTCCTGATATCACCCCATAATTTATGGGAATCAACTGGTGACTGGGATATTATCTGTCTCTAGTATTTTGGTTGACAAATGATTTTTCATTCTGCAAATAATTTGAAAAGAAAAAATAAAAGAAGAAAAAAGAAGAAAAAGAAAAAGAGGGCATAAAAGAATTAAAAAAGAAGAAGCCCCATGCAATAATAGTAACTTGGCCATACCTTTCAAGCATGGACAAATTCTTTTTAAATTTGATGTTGATAGGGTAGTGAATGATTTGGCTAAACAGTTTAATCTTAGCCAAAGTGTCTAGGTTAGATTAGTGAATAAATCTGGCCAGACTGTCTAATACTAGTCAGATAGCTCCAGGGTAGAGTAATTTCTTAACCCAACAGTTTAATCTGGGTTAAATGTCATAGGAAACTAGGTTAGAACATAGGTTAGTTTCTTTATTGTTCTATTCCAATAAAACCAGCTTGAGGTCAAGATTGCACCATGTTCCAAATGCTTAAAAGATAGTTGGTCGAACCCCCTTGGTAGTGTCTATTTGAAAAATTTGGGAAAAACCCATAAAAACGCTTTTATGCTAAGTTTTCCCAGTGCATGTGTTCTCCGCGCCCCAGTTTATGCTTCATGCACATTTCGACGGTTTTGATCGCGGCACCCAGATCTACGGTGCACAGAGCATTCCAGACCCCCCCGACCATTCTGCTTTTAACCAGGGAGGGGGGGGTACGTAATTGGTGATAAGACTTGCGCACATCTGGACGATCCAGAAATGAGCGCGTAAATCAACGGTCCAAATTGGATTCCGGACCCCCCCGTCCGTTCTGCCTTTAACCGAGGGGGGGGGGTCCGGAATGAGTGATAAACAACGCGCTAAGATCTGCGGCCAGGAAACGGGCGCATAGATCAACGACCCTAATTGGATTTCGGACCCCCCTTGATGATCTGCTTTTAACCAAGGGTGGGGGGTCCAGAATGGTTATTTCCCTATGGCGGGCCCATTGTCATACGTGGCGTCAGCCTATTGGTCCCGAAGTCCCATCCCCATCTACTATCTGACAGCCCCCGTCACCCATGGACGTCATCTTCCACTTGTTCCACTTGCTCCCGAGTTATGTCACATCCCATAACTGCTGTCAGTCCCCTACCCCTTTCCACTCATGACCAGCGCCTTATTGCGACTTTCACCTCCAATCCTTAGCAGCCATGTCACCCGTCCGTATGTTTTGGCCACCGTCACCTGCCATCTCACCCCCAAGTGGCCCGTTGTCCATTTATTACTGGATAACATACCCGTTATCCTGTTGAACTGTCTCCCGTGCCCAACCGACCCCAGTTTTAAATAAAACTACCGTTATTCCCCCTTCATTCACTATTCATCCATCACACCAGAAAAATTTACCTCTTACTCCTCCATTGCATTTCCATCGCCTTCATCCACAGTCAGTGGACCCTACTAACGTCGTGTTTATTGCAGGTACTGTTGCAGAGATGGCGCCAAAGCCAAGACAAACAGAAGGAGAGGAGAATCCTTTTCTCCCACCTCCTGCCGACCTAGACAAGATCCCACTCGTCGACAAAAGACAGATTGTTCGCAGATACCCAATGCGATTTCGATTTCTCAGACTTCCAGTCATGGCTCAGGGAGGTTTTCCTGGAACAGAACGATGAAATTGGACTCTGGGAGTCCAATTTACCCCTTTACCTTTTTCCCTAGATCCACCATTTTCCCGAATTCGCTCTTAAATACCAAGCTCATTATATTCCCGAACAGAGGGCCGTCCTCTCCTCATCCGGAGACACCCTGTTCTTCATCACGCCCGAAGACATAGACCAAATGATGCAAATTCCCCGTGCTGACTCTGCTTCCCCTTTCAACCTAGAAATCCTTACAGAGTTGTATTAGAAGATGACTTTTCCCCAGAGAGCTCAAATATTCGAGTTTTTCCTTCCCACCTCCGCTCAATTCCCTTCCACCAATCCTCCTTACCCATCGTCCATGTTCTCCATCAAGGGAAACCAGGTCATTTCCTCCCTTTGTGCTCTTTTAGGGTACTATTCCGACCAGTGGGTAGACGAGCCCATTCTGGGTTTTCTATCCATTTTCTCCACTGATGAAAAACCCACCACACAGTTTGATTTCAGCACCTTCTTGGCAGACAATATTCACAAACAGTTCGTGAATTTTGGCACGGAACGCATGTTCAGATACTCGTCTATATTGGCCTACATGTTTGTTTTCTATCAAGCAGATAAATTTAGTTTTTCCATGCAGAAAATGGACGCAGATGGAAGGTCTCAGCCAGTCACAGCATGGACCTCTTTGTTGAAGCATAACTCCACATAATACAGCTTCAAAGCATTCATCGATCTGTTCTACCACCATGTGGTAAGCATGTTGAGTGGCAGGCCCGAGCCTCGAATAAACGACGAAGTCCAGAGAATCCTGCATCTCTCGGACAACACAAAGACCGGGGATTGATACCTGTATCAAAACCACACCAAGATCAGAGTATTCGGGTGCGAGTTGGCACCCTACAAGCTGCCCAAATACATTCTGGTAAGAATCTTTGCGTTAGAATATATCAGACAGATCATGAATTCAGATGACATCCATTTTGTATCCTTGAAGAAAAAGTAGCAGCTTAGAATCAAGGGGTAGATTGGCTCCTTCATCTGCAACAGTTGAGGGGCCGGGGAAGAAGCTGACAGGATGTTGCAAGAAATGAAGTTCTTTATGAGTTTCCCATGGCACTATGATCCATGCAGGATCATTTTAGAAATGCGGGTGAAAAATAAAAACATTCTGTATGTTCATGAGTCCAAGCCCGAGATTGAAAAATTCGTCAATCAGACAGTATGGGTGCACGACACCTTGATCGAAGTGGAACAACAGGTTCCCCCGACCACTGTGCCACCAACGACCACGCCACAGGTCTCTACGAAAAAAAGGCCTTGACAAGAATCATCTCCCCCTGTCACGAAGGTGTCGTCCGAAGAGTTCCAGTTGTACACCAAGAGGCCCAAGACAATTTCAGTTCCTGGCCCTACGGCGGAGAAAGAAACCCCGCCTACCACAATGGTCAAGTCTATCATCCCACCTTTCGGCTCAAGTCTACATAAGGACATCACCCCAGCAGTGCCAAGGAAATCCTCAGACTCTCCACTGGATACTCAGTCGGGCAAGACTGGGCCCAAGTTGAGCATTTTCGAGAAGTATGAGCTGATTAAGAAAAAGAATCAAACTCTTACCAGCAGTACTTACGCTCAATTTTGAAAGCAGACGTCGACTGCACAGCATAGGCTACTGTCCGCATTTGACATAGAAAAGGGCAGGATGCACATGGCCTTCCTCCAGGCGCAAGTACCAGACCCGAAGATGATTACAGATTACAAGAGGGCCACCTTCGAATTCCAGACGAAGGACGTGCACCCAGCAGATCAGATGGATCTGCACAAACAAACAAGGGAGATGGTATTCCATACATTGGCACATGCCTCTACTTCTGCAACCAAATTGCAGGTGTCGCTCAACAATGCTCAAACGCAGCTCAAGCTGAAGAAGATATCGTCCTTTGCAAAGGACAAGAGAATCAAGACTTTGGAAGAGCTGGTCCTCAAGATCGGCTATGATCCTTCGAACGTCAAAGCTGCAGAGGAAATGATAAAGAAGAAGAACGCAGACATCGCCTCCTTGAGGAAACAACTGAAGCTCCCGCCCACAAAGGACTCACAGGCGAAGGAGATAGTAGAGAAAGAAAGACGAAATGCTCAAGCTGCTCATGGAGCAGAACGCACAGCTCAGAGAAATGGAAGCTGAGATGGAGAGATTATTAAAAGAAAAGGAGCAGATGAAGCCAATGGAAGTCATTCTTTTGAGTGCCATTCCGATCTCAAGAGCAAGCACAACAGTAGTAACAACAATCCCATCCGCAACACCAGTGACACCACAAGAGGGGACAGTTGACCTCGCCAAATCCATGGAAAAGATGAACCTGCAGGAGACAGAGATCAGCACGCTGAAGAAGGAAGTTGAGAACTTCCAGGAACTCAAAACTTCTTTCCAAACCAGTCTCTCCAAAGAAAAGCAGGTAACTGAGCAGCTCAAGAAGGAACTACAGTAGCTCCAAAAGCAAACAGTGGCAGGGAAGACTTTGGCTGAGGTCAAAGAGAATGTATGGACAGACATCACAAAGTCCATAAATGAGATATGGCCCATGATTCAAATTATGTTTGAACAGAATGAGTTGGTCCAGAGGAGCAAACAGGCCATCGAAAAGATTAGAGGGGAATTGGAGGAGATGCCAACACAAGCGAATGATATAATCAAGTTTCTCAATTCTAAGACTAGAAAAGAACTAGAAGAGCTGAAGATCGAGGACAGAACAGAGACCATCCTTGAGGTCAAAAGAGTTTTGACCAAGAGAGGATTAATGCTTCAATTGGAAGAAAAGGTTCAGACAATGGACCTAGGGGTACAAAAATTCTTCAGCAAGATTGAGGCACTCTAGAAGAAGGGCCTACCTGGCCTGAAGGTTATTAATGATAAACTGATGACACTCCCAGATTACAAAAACGGACTGTATGAAGTGTCTAAGGACAGTTCAAAGTTTGCTGGCATACAAGGGAGCTTCACCGACAAAGCATTCCTGGACGCTCTTCAGTTGGATATCAGTATCCAACATGAAATTCGATACATATTCCTCACTATGCCCACATTCGCCAAGTATACGGAAATGGACGAAGTGTATCGAAAACTGCTCAAAGTTACTGTGCCTAGTCATCTCAGATGGGAGGAACTCTGCGATCTGCTCGATTAACAGATGAGCTGTCCAGGTCCAATCACCTGTCCAGTCAGATAAGGTCGTGCAAAGGCTTAATCAACGGTCTACCTAGAAATTCCGCATGCAATTGCGCCAAGTCATTAAGCATTTTGATTAGATAAATTAGTTAGGCTAAAAATAAAAGTAGCACGCCCTGATCAGTTATGACAGGAACGTTTGTAATTTGAGTTATAAATACTTCACCTTTCGAAGTATTGAGGGTAGTTGATTTTCACACCTTGACGCTATCAGACTGTACTATTTTTGAAGAGATCTTCCATTAATAAAAATGAGGCACTTTAGAGGATTCTTGCGTGTATTCACTGGTGATGTTTATTGTCTAAGTTGAATGTTATTCTTGCGTTGTGATCATATTGTTTTTTGAAACTAATCTTTAAGAGTAACGTATGTTGTAGGATTTATCTTGGATACTCTGTTTCTGACTCGAAAATTTTTAATGTTTATTTTCTAATATTTTCAATTAAGAAATTCTTAACTTCTTCTTAGTTGAAATTATTTTTCTCATCTTTTCTTCTGTCCATCATTCAAGCTACTAAAAGATCCCGTGAGTATATTATCTCGCCCTGTAGAAATTTTCCTTAGCGTTTCTGGTTTGTATCTCATGTTTATTGTAACACAGACCCCATAGCTCAATGGAAGTGTAGACTGTCTCAACCAATTCAAAAACACTTTGACAACAAAACCTACTTATTTCTTTACCTAGCCTAATATCTAAATTGAAAACATAGCTAAATCATATAGAGAGATCCCTCTTTGAAGCTGGAAGGGCTAGATCCCAGCTTTAAAAGTAGTTGGATAAAATTACCTTTGTAGATTTTCTCTGTTTCAACCTCTAGGAAATTTACCAAGTGCTAACATAATGGCGACTCCACTGGGGAAGAACTAAAAATTGATAATTTCACGTTTTCTTTCCCCTAAAAAGAAAGTTCGAATTTGAAAAGAAAGTAATGTTTAGAGGTTGATCAAACTTTGTACATATTATTTTCAGACTCGCAAAATTAAAAATATATATATATAAAACCAAAAAGAGTTTTGGATTCCAAGAAAGTTCATACTCGATCTCACCCAAACCCAGAACCCGCGTTAGTGGTAGATAACCCCGAACAGTTGCTCAGGCGAAAGACCTTAGCTCCCGGTTCAGTGAGTCATATTCCCCTTCATAAGTCCCCTTCCTTTTCAGAGAAGCTGACTGCCTCTCAAAACCTTGACCTCGATCCCTTTCCACGGCGAAGCCTGGTTAGAACACGGTCTGACAGTTTTGTGACTGGAGTCATCTTTGACCCAACTGTGTTGCAACCTCAAACCCCCGAAGTTCCGTCTCCCACGACTAAACCACAGATCACTCTCTCAGTACTATCTAGTCCCTCTTCGTCCTCGTCTTTAGCCGCTACCTCGCCGACAATCCAGGTTGTCGTCCCACCTCCTCCACCCATCATTGCAGCTCGATATGCTCCTTTGGTGTTGGCTGCGCCACTACATGCAATTCCCCAAGACTATCAAACTAGACTTCCACAGTTCGATGCAACAGGACCTTTAAACGCCCAACAACATGTTGACAAAATGAATGACTATTTTGACCTGCAAGAAGTTGTTGAGGCTGACGTTCAAATGCGATTGTTTGCCCAAAGTTTGAAAGGTGACGTCAAGAAATGGTACAAAGCTTTACCTGCCGCCTCAATCCCTGACCTTGTCGCTTTTCAAAAGAGTTTTCTTGACAGATGGGAGGTAAAGAAAAACCCTCTCCAGATATTGTCAGAATACGAGAATATAAGAAGAAATCAAGGTGAGACGGTACAAGATTACTACACCCATTTTAATAACCTGTACAATGCAATTCCATCCGAAATCAAACCTCCACAGGGCCTGGCGTTGATAAAATTCCTTGACGGTTTTGATGTCGATATGTCATACCAACTAAGAGAAAGAAATTCTACCACCTTGGCAGACATGCAGAAAAGTGCTATAAGTGTGGAGGCCAATTTATTGGCAAAAATGGCATGACAAAGAACAGAAAGGAGAATCACAATTAAAGAAGAACCTTCCACGTCGACCACAGATTCCAAATTGGAGTCTTTGACTAGAGCAGTGGAAATAATGATGGAAAGACTTACCATGTCAGACAGAAATCCTCCAAGAGAAAACCCACCAGCTCCCCAGGTTCAGAACTCTAACTTTAGGAGAAACCCTCCTCTGATCAGACAGAGAGACCCTGAGGATCAGAGAGAGCAGAGGGGTCCGGATCAACAGATTAGACCTCTTCTACAAGAAAACTATGCTGATGAAGGGGGGAAGTGATTGAGGAATTGGAGGACACTCATATCAACCTCATGGACATTCGCGACAATGAAGCTATCTTCCTTACCCAAGAAGAGCAGGAACTCTTTCTTCTCAATCAAACAAAAGTAAGTGAAGAAGCTGAAGATACAGAACAACAGGCCTTTGAAAATGCTATTTTGGAAGTACACCGTTAGTACAATCTGTGGAGTAAAACGACAGAAGGAAGTTCCCCAAAAAAGACCACTGAAACAAAGAAGGTAGTCGATACCAAAAAGACCCCTGAGCTACCTACAAAGAAGACTACTGCTGAGAAGACTCCTGAGAAGAGTAATGCCGATGCTCCCGTGAAGAAAAATATCACCATTCTGAAAAGGCCATCACAGCCCGAGGTTTCACTTATTAATCTACCGAGTACTTCTGAGCAGAAGAATGTGGTGGACAAATCAGAATTGATGAGCCAGGGCAGAACCCCTACACCTTTCAGCCTTGAGGGGGAATTGGCCAAAATAAAAATTCCCATCCCACATACAGAGTTGATGAACAGAGACGGTTATCGTTCCAAGGTGATTAAAGCACTGGCCATTGAACCTGACATAGGCACGAAGGCCTTAACCATTGGATCAACAAGTCATTCCGACACTGTGAACCTTACTGATGATCGACCTGAGCTTCTTTTCGGACCTGAAGTAGACGGTCGAGATGATACAGGTGAGGTCGCTCCTTTTTACATCAGTCTGAACATACACGACTTGATCTTGCATAACGCTATGCTGGATTCGGGTGCCTCCCACAATCTGATGCCTAAAGCAGTAATGGAAAAACTGGGATTGGAGGTCACTAGACTATACAAGGATTTACACTCATTCGACTCCAATAAAGTTAAATGTATTGGTTTGATCAAGGACCTATGCATCACCTTGGTTCTGATTCCTGCGAAGAGCATGGTAATGGATGTGGTGGTTGCAGACATCCCACCGAAGTATGGAATGTTGCTATCCCGATCTTGGGGGGCGAAATTGAAAGGAACCCTTTATCCCCTTTATTCTGCGCATTCCGATTTAGATTCATTTATCTTGTACAAAGATGGTGACACGGGAGAGAAAGATACTCAGCTAGTGGATGACACATCTAGTCAAGATGAAGGTCGAGAAAGCATTGAGGTAGCAAAGATGAAGAACGTAATAACTGAAGAGTTACCCACTGATTTCTGGACTATGGATTTTGATGGAGCCGTGAGCAAAGAAGGAGCTGGAGCAGGAGTCTGGTTGCACAATCACCGAAAAAGGTACTCAGAAAATCATTCTTACAAATTAAATTTCTAGTGCACTAACAATATTGTCGAGTATGAAGCCTTGATGCTCGGTCTGAAGCTTTTGAAAAAGGTTGGTGCTAAACAAATTATGGTAAGAGGTGATTCTGAGTTGATAATCAAGCAAATTAAAGGTGAGTATGCTGCGAAACACCCACGTCTTAGAGCTTATATGAATGATGTTCTTGATGCCTTGAGGTGTTTTACTGAAGTTGACTTGCAGGTAATGCCGAGGGGACAGAATATTCTGGCAGACGGATTGACCACCTCAGCAGCCACATGTAAGATTCCTTTCCGCCTGACTCGTCCATATACTGTTGAGGTGAAATGTAGGCCAACCGTTCCGGACAATATTAGGTACTGGCAAGTGTTTGGTAATGATGATCAAATTGAAAACATAGCTAAATCATATAGAGAGATCCCTCTCTGAAGATGGAAGGGCTAGATCCCAGCTTTAAAAGTGGTTGGATAAAGTTACCTTTCTAGATTTATTCTGTTTCAAGCTCTAGGAAATTTGCTTCCTAGAGGTTGAAACAAAAGAAATCTACAAAGGTAATTTTATCCAACCACTTTTAAAGCTGTGATCTAGCCCTTCCAGCTTCAGAGAGGGATCTCTCTATATGATTTAGCTATGTTTTCAATTTAGATATTAGGCTAGGTAAATAAATAGGTAGGTTTTGTTGTCAAAGTGTTTTTGAATTGGTTGAGACAGTCTACACCTCCATTGGGCTATAGGGTCTGTATTTAATTAGATATGAAATACAACCAGAAACAAGAAAAAAAGACTTCCACAGGGCGAGATAATATACTCACGGGATCTTTTAGTAGCTTAAATGATGGACAGAAGAAATGATGAGAAAGATAAATTCAACTAAGAAGCAGTTAAGAGTTTCTTAATTGAAAACATTATAAGATAAACATTAAAATCTTTAGAGTCGGAAACAGGGTATCCAAGATAAATCCTGCAACGTACATTACTCTTAAAGATTAGTTTCAGAAAACAATATGATCACAAAGCAAGAATAACATTCAACTTAGGGAATAAACATCACCTGTGAATACACGCAAGAATCCTTTAAAAGTGTCTCCTTTTTATTAATGACAGATCTCTTCAAAAATGGTACAGTATGATAGCGTCAGGGTGTGAATATCAACAACCCCCAATACTTCGAAAGGTGAGGTATTTATAACTCAAATTACAAACGTTCTGGTCATAACTGATCAGGACGTGCTACTTCTATTTTTAGCCTAACTAATTTAACTAATCAAACTGCTTGATGACTTGGTGCAATTGCACGCGGAATTTCTAGGTACACTGTTGATGAAGCCTTTGCACGACCTCATCTGACTGGACAGGTGACTGGACCTGGACAACTCATCTTCTAATCGAGCAGATCGCAGAGTTCCTCACATCTGAGATGACTAGGCACTGTAACTTTGAGCAGTTTCCGATACACTTCGTCCATTTCCATATACTTGGCGAATGTGGGCTTAGTGAGGAATATGTATCGAATCTCATGTTGGATACTGATGTCCAACTGAAGGGCATCTAGGAATGCTTTGCCAGTGATGCTCCCTTGTATGCCAGCGAACTTTGAACCGTTCTTAGACACTTCAGAAAAATATCTTTTCGTAATCTGGGAGTGTCATCAGTTTATCATTAATAACCTTCAGACCAGGTAGGCCCTTCTTCTGGAGTGCCTCAATCTTGCTGAAGAATCTCTGTACCCTTAGGTCCATGGTCTGAACCTTTTGTTCCAATTGAAGCATTAATCCTCTCTTGGTCAAAACTCTTTTGACCTCAAGGATGGTCTCTGTTCTGTCCTCGATCTTCAGCGCTTCTCTGGTCTTAGAATTGAGAAACTTGATTATATCATTCGCCTGTGTTGGCATCTCCCCCAATTCCCCTCTAATATTTTCGTGGCATGTTTTCTCATTTGGACCAACTCATTCTGTTCAAACATAATTTGGATCATGGGCCATATCTCATTTATGGACTTTGTGATGTCTGTCCATACCTTCTCTTTGACCTCGGCCAAAGTCTTCCCTGCCACTATTTGTTTTTGGAGCTGCTGTAGTTCCTTTTTGAGCTGCTCAGTTACCTGCTTTTCTTTGGAGAGACTGGTCTGGAAAGAAGTTTTGAGTTCCTGGAGGTTCTCAACTTCCTTCTTCAGCCTGCTGATCTCTGTCTCCTACAGGTTTATCTTTTCCATGGATTTGGCGAGGTCAGCTGTCCCCTCTTGTGGTGTCACTGGTGTTGCGGATGGGATTGCTGTTACTGTTGCTGTGCTTGCTCCTGAAATCAGAATGGCATTCAATGGAATGACTTCCATTGGCTTCATCTGCTCCTTTTCTTTTAAGAATCTCTCCATCTCAGCTTCCATTTCTTTGAGCTGTGCATTCTGCTCCATGAGCAACTTGAGCATTTCGTCCTTCTCGCCTTCTTTCTCTGCTATCTCCTTCGCCTGTGAGTCCTCTGTGGGCGGGAGCTTCAGTTGTTTCCTCAAGGAGGCGATGTCTGCGTTCTTCTTCTTTATCATTTCCTCTGCAGCTTTGACGTTCGAAGGATCATAGCCGATCTTGAGGACCAACTCCTTCAAAGTCTTGATTCTATTGTCTTTCGCAAAGGATGATATCTTCTCCAGCTTGAGCTGCGTTTGAGCATTGTTGAGCGACACCTGCAATTTGGCTGCAGAAGCAGAAGCATGTGCCAATGTATGGAATACCATCTCCCCTATCTGTTTGTGCAGATCCATCTGATCTGCTGGGTGCACGTCCTTCGTCTGGAATTCGAAGGTGGCCCTCCTGTAATCTGTAATCACCTTGGGGTCTGGTACTTGCGTCTGGAGGAAGGCCATGTGCATCCTGCCCTTTTATGTGTCAAATGCAGACAACAACCTATGTTGCGCAGTCGACGTCTGCTTTCGAAATTGAGCGTAAGTACTGCTGGTAAGAGTTTGATTCTTTTTCTTAATCA
>CBVK0100604139.1:0-13563 GCA_900067695.1 Picea abies | reverse complement strand
CTCTGAGTAGGGACGAGGGTTTCTCTGCAATCAACACGACACGAAGCTGGTTCTCCCAACTGTAAGTTTACCTATCCCTCTTCTGTGACGTTCCGTGTTCGAATCTCAAACTTTGAAAGAAAATGAACCGACCAAAAAATCAGTACATTATCGAGGCCGTTGTATATTGTTTTCGATTTGTGCCCTGCGATTTTAGGACTCAGTATTACAGGCATTAAATTCAAGTAACAGTGAGTGACTGCATAGACATTATTGGGAAAACATAATTTTAGCAGTTCTTAGGGTGCTTACAGCTTTCGACTTGGAAAATCGGGTATCATTGTATTTCGTTTTTGATAGAAGGCATTGTATATTTAAGCCACTAGACTCCAACAGCCGAGGCCTCTAGGTTCTTTTTGAAATGGATGGAATCGTCATGTTATCTAAAGGACAAGGGCAAATTTACCATGCGTTGTTTATTTCTTGATCGACATAGAAATGTCAAATGAATTTCCAGACCATATCTGCCAGAAATGCCCACCATGTTTCATTTCATGGTAGCGAAGAATGGTATTATAAAGGGAAAAATGCCATTTAATGCTTTTTCTAGAGGTGAATGCATAAATGTGTTGCTTGTTTTCTCCGTTGCTGTCCAACTGTGATATTTTGCTTTCATTAAAGAATTTATTTGAATATATCTTCGACAGTTCTGTATCAACGATTTCTATTCAGCGTTCTTTATTCAATTTCAGAATTTTCAGACAGTAATTCAAAAGCATGATGTGGCTCCCCTCATTCAAAATTTTGAATATTTTATACTCATATGAAAGATTTAACTAATATTAGACTCTTTATAGATTTAGTTCACTAAAATCCCAGAAACCTGAAAGTGTATTGCCCATTCACTTTATTCCTTTCATTTTATTGCTTTGTCTAGTTTCAATATAGCCAGGGTCTCGCACCGAAATTGTGGATAGTAGATTAGAAAATTCCAGGCAATTCATTACACAAGTCGACTCCTTACACCTTCATAGATAATTTTGCATTAAATTTCCACAAGTCGACTCCTTACACCTTCATAGATAATTTTGCATTAAATTTCAAATTTACAAGGTAACAAATTCACTGACTCAGTTCTTTCAACTTTATTTCCATATGTTCTTTGTATCTCAACCTCCATTGGGCAATGGCTATGCATGACTCCCCTGTCTCCGATAGAGTATTTTAAAATCTATCTTTAGGTTATTGTGCCAAAGAAGCATCTCTTTGTTCCTTTAGAGTCATACAACTGTATTCAATGCTGTAAAATCATGGCCACTTGTTTCGTTTCGATTGACAATAAAACTCGAGGAAGCCCTTCAATCTCCCCCCTTCATTTAGATGCTCTGAAAGGAGTATATTTTCCATGGAACGAAATCACCGAGGCTAGTGAACTGAGAGGAGCCCAACTTTCCAACTGTGGACTGAAGTAGTTGGTAAGAATATATAAGAGCATACATTTAAAAGAACAATCGAGTCTTGAAGCAAACTTGCAGGGTATTAAAGATAAAGAAGTGAAAATCTACTGAAACCAAGGAAGATTCAAAGCTAAATTCACCTTTATGTTTATTCCAAATTTATACAACTTTGAAAGGATTTTGGCTTACAGGAGACACAAATTCAGAATGGAAATCCAAGTCTAAATTTGACTTGCAACCAGATGTTGTTCTTGAACATTTCAGAAAGCACCTCAGCCTCTTATGGCGAGATGAATTTGGTTATACTAGAAATGGAATGGAGATCAATTATATTCCTGAAGAAATTGGAGAGCTTAGGCCTAACATAATGTTGATTGTTTTCTTAAAGAAATCAGTTGGACTTTCTTGCTCAAATTCACTCTTATTTGGATGCTAATGGGTGAAGTTGGATGGCATGTTAAGGTGTCTCTTGCATGTCCAATTACTATTGGGACATCTAGATTATTAGACTCCTATGCCAGGATGCAGGGTACAAATTCACTTTTTACTGTTGGATAGACAGCAAAGAGAAATATGCGCTGACAGTGGCTGTGTATCCAGTGGAGAAGTAGTGCTGGGAGAGGTGGTGGTGAATAAAGAACTAAGTGACCACATCCCCTGAACTCATCACTGTGGAAATATGTGCAGAGAATTGGCCCAAAGGTGAAAAATTGGGTGGAATCGGTAAATGGCTTTGCTCATTTTGCAAGCAACCTTATGTTGGCTCATATACCACCCTTTTGAAGAAGGATACAGTTGGGAGGTTGTTGGAACTGGTTTGTTCCATTTGGATTATGACTGGTGTGTCTATAATTTCAATAGTTGTGTTGGACTGATATGACCGATAGGGCATTGGTGAACTTGATAGCGTTAGATGATGTTGCAGGGTTCAAACAAACAAATTGTAGCTTAAAACCATTGTCTCATGCTTTTAAGTTTGCAAACTTTCCATGATTTGTGTTGACCGACTGACCCAAATTTTCAATGGGGCAGTGTGATGGCATAATTTGGGTTTCCATAGTATGTTTAGTTTTGTTACAATTGTGAATGCCATTTGAGATTAGTAATGCCGTGTCTAACTGTCTGTCCATGTATGACTATGATTGTATGTTCTAAACAGCATCTCTATGAGTAATCAAGAGGATTTGGGATGTCAACCAATTCACCTCAGCGAACTAAAGTTGTAATGAATAATACATGTCCTTGTATTACATAATTGAGGTTTTGGGTTTTATTCACTAGAAAGTGTGCATGCCGTTTTGTTTCAGTGATGAGGGGAAAAAGCCCCAGTGCAAGCCTTTCATCCCTTAAAAGATCCAGGGTCAAGATGGATCTATGCCAGTTTGATTTTTTTTTTTTAACATTAGAGGTCAGGTGTTTGGCCATCCATTTTATGGTGACCTAATTTGTTCATTAGGACTCAGGAGACATATTTTCGTAATCTGCTCCACTTTACCCTCCACTGAATGGGTAAAGCTGCAGTGTTAACTTAATAGAAGTCAACTCAAGTAGCTGTATTTCATTTTGTTTCTTTTCTAATTCTAATTTCTAACATCTCTGAATTTGTCATTTGCATTATAGCTTTACATTGTATTGTAATTAACCTCTTGCAGAGTACTGAAGCCAAAGTATCAAGTTTCAAGTGGTTGATCAGTAAAAGCTGTACATCAAAAAGGCAAACTATTAAAATCAAATCCTGACGCTATATTGAAGACATCATATTCTCAAATGTCGAACATTACTATTAATGGCATACTGGAGAAGGTATCTCTACTCATCTGTTTTTTATTCAATATATGGAGATATAATTTCTTCTATCAAGGAAATCTACTAGCTGTTGAGAAGGTGTATTCTGTTTATTTTATGATTCCTCCCCTTCAGGGGTAGGAAATTGTGATAAAAAAATAGTTGGTTATTTCATGTTGCTTCTCAAATAGAAGTGCTGACCTTTATCATTTTTTACTTCTGCAGGTTACGGGAAAGGACAAAGATTATAGATACATGGCAACATCTGATTTGTTGAATGAGCTGAGCAAGGACACATTTAAAGCAGATAATGATTTGGAGATCAAAATATCAAATACTGTACTTCAACAACTTGATGATGTAGCTGGGGATGTCTCTGGGCTTGCAGTAAAATGGTTTGTTGTTTCTTTACTCTTTTAAATCTTTTTAACAACTGTTGAGAATAACTCTGGGATCCAATCTCTGGGCCTACAGTGAAACTGGGAATAACTCTGGGAATGCTACAACTATTGAGAATTTGTTGGAAGATCTTTTCTTTACTGAATTATTTTTGCTGGCTAGAGACTTTCAATACATAAATCCAAAATTTTGGTGCAAATTACATGACGTTTCAATTATTAGATGGTAGTATTTCAAAGATGTTTGACTCTTTGTTTCACTTTTATAATGTTTGCTAGCAAATGTATTTCTTTGATAAGTGGTTACTCTTCTCTGAGTATTTCTTTGCAGATTCTAGGCATAATTGGTATAACAATTATTAAACCTCCCATGTATGCAAAATGCATCAGTCGATATTCATTGTCATATTTCACAGGTTGAAATTCACATGGCCCAAGTTCAGTAACTTGCCACATCTATGATGACTTGTATAAAGTGATAAATAGTTTATTGGTCATTTAAGATTACATATGAATTTGATCACTTAAGACTGTATATGAGGTCACTAAGATCTGAGATCTTAGACTATGGTCATTTAAGAATCTAGCTTTAGTCATCTAAGATTGTGTATCATCTAAGTGCAGCTAGGATTATTTGGCCATCAAATATTATATACCGTTTGAGGCTCATAAGTTTGCACAAAGCTGGATAGCCAAGTCTTTATCTAAATACAACAAATACAGTGTTTCTGTATCCAATATGGAACTACTACTACAATTTGGTTTTCCTTCACATTATTCACAAAGACAATATTACACGCATGGTTAACTGTTCTTTGTGTAATATTTTGCTTATACTATGGGAATGTTTGGAAATCTGTTTTTGACAAGGTCTCCAAAATTACCTATAATTTTTCAATATTCTTAAATTAAGAAGAACTTGCCAAAGACACATTCCTATGCCTGATGAAAGTAGTAACTAGAGGCATCCTATATTTTAGACTAGGGGGATTGCTAACTGGACAGAGTGATCTGGGATACGTCTAGGAACAAACTGACTGGCTGCCACTATACCCCCTAGGATATAAGCAACAGGCTGCAATTCACATATATCAGAATCTTGTGACTCAGCATAGAGCGGAGACATCCTAATAGTGGGGTGCTTACTCTTTCAGCAAAGCCACTGCGGGCCAATGTGATCATTATTGGCCGACATGTCACTGGTGGGGCTGTTAACAAACTCACTCCCCGCCATTTGAGTTATGACCCCGTGACTGTAATGGGAGCCATTTTAAAGAATCACAGCCTTAAGTTCATGGGTATAGCAATGTATTTTCTGTGTGTTGAGTCTAATAGTTTCTAAAACATTACAGTCATCAGGTTAGGGTTATGTCTACTTGGCATATTTTTTATGATAGACTGATATTTAATTTTGCTACTCTTGCAGCCTTGTCCCATTGGTGAAGAAAGTCAGTGAGGACAGAGTGGTTGAAATGGCAAACACATTGTGCAATAGATTGTTGAATGGAAAAGAACAACGGCGTGACATTGTTAACATAGCTTTGAAGACAATTATTTCTGAAATTACGAACCAAAATGTTGCCCAGCGCGTGGTTTCATCCCTTTCACCTCTATTTATAAAAGGCATCACAAGTGTGGTAAGTGTTGCCACTTTATTGTTGCTCCTCCCTTTTTTATTCAGTGTTGCTAGGTTTCTGTTTAAGTGTTTTGATATGGAGGTTTTTAAGCATACCAAATTAAACTGCTTCATTGGTTAAATGTGAAGGGTACTATTATTTAGAATGACAAATTAAACTGCTTCAGTGATCATAATGTTTGTGAGAGGAAATTCAGTGGGCATAATGTTTGTGAGAGGAAATTCCTGTAGCAATTTAGTGATTTCACTTCACTTCTGTCAATTTGATATATTCACATAGATCAAGGCTTCGATATTATTTAGTGACAGTTGTGAACTCTGGTATTAATGCAAGCTCTTTGAATGTGAGCTCCAAATGCCTAGTAGTTCTGTAACATTCTAGCTGTCAGAAGATTCTGCCTCTTGTTAATATTTTAAAACATTTTAGGTTTTCTATTGCATTTTTCATGTAATGATTTATATTTTCTCAAGGATAGAATGTCTGCAAATGTGAAGAATCATTGAAGCATTTCAGTTCGTTGATTACACTTCTCTTAAAGCTTTTCGAGCACAGAAATAAAATTCTAAAGCAAACCAAGTAATTCCTTACCTTTCTTAAGGTCTGATAGACCAAATTTGGTTTCAGTGAACGTTAACCATCATCATCATCGTCGTATACCTTTATATATTCAGGAGAAGACAATCAGTTTATATACCTTGTATTAGTATGCATGCTCTGTCTCACCATACAAGATGGCCAAAATTTCATGGTTGGCTATGTTTAATAGAGTTGAAATGTATCATTTAAGGATAAATTTCTTATTTGTTATGGGCTGATATGTATGTTCTTCTCAGGATACAAGTACGGAGATAAAGTGTGATTGCCTTGATATCTTATCTGATGTCCTTCACCGTTTTGGAAACCTCATGGCAATAAGTCATCCGATATTGCTGAGTTCTTTGCTTTCACAGCTGAGTTCAAATCAAGCCAGCATTAGAAAGAAGACCATTTCTTGCCTTGGTATGTTGTTGAACAGGTTCTATAGGCTGTCTTTTATGAATGCTATCTATATTGTTCAAACTACATTATATACATATTACAGATGGACATACACATAGAGACGTGTGGGTTTGTATAAATGTCCATATTGCTCGACGCATTGTTGTTTTATCCCATTTCAATTGAGGAATGAAATAGCTTATTCCGGTTGCTTGTTTGTAGCATCACTTGCTTCTAGTTTATCGGACGATTTATTGGCTAGGGCGACAGTCCAGGTGGTGCTTTTGCTGCAGCAAAAGAACACAAAGCCGGATATGGTCCGGACAAACATACAGATGATTGGTGCACTCAGGTATTGCTTCAACTTTAGTTGGAATTCAATGATGTAAACTTAGTCACTGCATTTGATCATGTTTTAAAAAAAAATTGAAATTTGCCAAATTCCATGCATTGCTGAACTTAATGGCTATTTTTGAATTTTATGACTGGGCAATTTTTTATTATAAAATTTATAAAAAAACAAGATCTGTTTCTTCTTTTCTCAAACTTTTAAAGACAAATTAAAACACATATTTTGACATGTTTTTGAACAATATATAATGTTCTATTATGAAGTGTACATTTCAGTGTCTGAAACAATATGCTAATTTGTAGACTTTTCATAGTGGGTGTTAAATGTAGGTAGGGTCATGTCAAACTTATCAACATTATTTTTTTGTTGGAAATAAACTTATAGAGTATGCTAGTACAATGATCATATGTCATCTCATTGAGGGAGAATCCAATGATCAAAAGAAATTAAGTGTCTGACAGTGTTATTGCTCTACAGGTAGACATAAGTCAATATACTCAAAGTTGTTGAATATGAAAAACCTTATTGTTAAATGTGTATTTCATCTTTATTGAAATATTTTGACATTTAAACTTAGTATAGCTATCTACAATGATACAAAATTCTTCCTGAAAAATGATTTCGTTAAACAAATGAATAATAATAATCACGTTGCTTAAAAAATAACTTCATTTTGTTCTATTTTTTAGTACTGCTTGAGTAGGTTTTTTACAGCTCTGACATACAAAGATACTTATAAGGTCCTTTGCCTTGCAGTCGTTCTGTTGGATACAGGTTTGGACCCCATTTGAATGAAACAGTTCCATTACTCATTAGCTATTGTAGAAATGCATCAGAAGCAGATGAAGAACTCCGAGAATATAGCTTGCAGGTATTCCACTGTTTTCTTCTCATAAGGACATGTTGTGGTTTGCTTATTTATATCTCACATATTTTATGTGGTATGTCATTCCACGCATGAAGCTGATATACAATATTCAGAGCATGTTAAATGTTCTTTTGATTCTCAGCTTGTATTTTATGAATGTTTGATTACAACAGTCTTATGTTTTATATGGGTCCATGTATCTTAGTATCTTATGTATGCAGCCATGTTAAGTACAATGATTACTGTTAACTACCGGGTTGCAACTTGCAGGCATTGGAGAGTTTTGTGCTACGCTGTGCTAGAGATGTGGCTATCTACTGTGATGCTATCTTGGAACTTGCATTAGAATATTTGAGTTATGATCCAAATTTCACAGATAACATGGAAGAGGATACAGAAGATAGTTATGGAGAGGAGGAGGATGAGTAAGCATTTTTAATTTTTAGATACATTAATAAAGACAATAGTCATACAATGTTTAGCCGTCTCTCTCAGAATGTTGTTGCTTTTTGCTTAAATTCTTGGCTAGTCTTGATAGCTAGTGTATTTTCGCCCTGTTCTTTTTCAGAGAGAGTGCCAATGAATATAGTGATGATGAAGATATTAGCTGGAAGGTTCGTAGGGCAGCAGCAAAGTGCTTGTCTGCAGTGATAACATCTCGTCCAGAAATGCTTTTGAAACTGTATACAGAGGCATGCATTTTACCCTTATAGTACTGGTTTCGTTGCCGGACTTTGTCAATTTACATTTCTTATGTTTTCTTTAACGAGTCTATTGATTCTATATTGTTACTCTGTTCTCTAGACACATTTCACATATTGGGACAATCTTCTACATGTGGTTGCCATTCTGATATGAATATGACATCTATTGTTTTATCTATTTCGTGAAATTTCGTCTATATGTATTGCATTTATGCCATCTTTTTTCTTCGTTTAATAGTATAAAAAAATCAAATATATTTTTGCCATACCTGTCCCCCTGTTCCCTTGGAATTGTAGGCTACCTCTCATCCGTCTCCTAAATTTGTGCCCCACGTCCCCCTGTTCCCAAAAATCAGTGCAACATAGGATATTGTGAAAGTTCTTATACATGATTGTTGTATGAAATGCCAATGTTTTGTTATAATGAGAATCCTGTCATTGTGAGTTTACCTGGAAGCTGTTATGCAGGCTTGTCCAAGGTTGATTGAGAGGTTTAAAGAACGAGAAGAAAATGTTAAGGTAATGGTTCTTTGTTTGGATCATATTTTTGGATTGATGATATTCCTATCGATTGCATTGTGTCAATATTTTCCTTTTCATTCTGATGCAGATGGATGTGTTTAATGCATTTATTGAGTTGTTACGCCAGACTGGGAATGTGAGGAAAGGATCAGGAGACACTCTAAATTCAAGGTAAGTGGTGTTGCACTGCCATGTGCTGACATTACTCATAACAGTGGAGTGTAGGATAATATTATGCATCTTCTTAGTTGGTAAAGATACCAGTGATCTAGATTTAATTTTTGCTGCCTAGACAATCCAATTAGGCTGTTGCTTCTGAGTGCATGGTTGTAATTTGTCACCAGGACAGATCCCATTATCGCTTTTCTCAATTCCAAACCTCTCTTTCATGATATTCAGAAAATTACGTTCAGGTGCTATAAAAAATTTGGTATCATGGCTTCACACCCCCTTGTCTTCATGGCTAGACTGCTAGCCAATCTCCTTCAAGAAGAAAGTAACCAAACACTCAAATGCATATTGCCACTTTGGTTTTAGTGTGGTAGAGGGCTCCAAAGCGAGACCATTTTATGGCCTACGAGGACAAGCCCTCAATGCCTTGTGAATTTAATTATGTATGAAGCCTATGCAGGGAGAAGAACATTCTATATTCCTAAATTTGACTTTTACCTGCAAGGCTGACATTCTTCAAGGAAAAAAAGCATACATCCATTGTTTACACTGGAAAAAACTGCTGTTACCTTTAGATTGCTCATCAAACATGAAATTCCCTGGAGAGTAACAAGTTAAACATAATCTAACCATGTAGCGAGCCCTGCAAAACCTCAAAATTGGATGACTCCAGCATGAGCCCATCCATTGGAACACAACTCTCGTATAAGGTGCTGTGATTTCCGGTGGAAAAACCATTTTGCACCATGCCTTTCCAGCCTACATGTTCTAGGTGGGTGACTGACTTTGTGCCCCAGACTTGCTACTGTACTCTTGCTGCCATGAAAACTTTTCCCTGCTGAGACATTGGGATAAAAATCCCCATAGTCCATGTCCCTAAAGATGTCTTCCTGCCAGAAGCCATTATACTTAGCAACAACAAAAACACAACACTTCTCAGGAATTGTAATAATAGTATTGCAGTTGTACCCATGCATGAGTAAACAACTGGAAACTTGCAGCTTGTCTATGACCAGGTGATGATCCAGACTTGTTTCTCTTCATCCCATCTGGAAGCAATTTGAATCTTAATTCCAGCCTCTAGTTGGCTCTTGCCCGCAAGGGATGTCGTGACTAATAGGTCAATCTGCTTAGACTTCAGATACCCAACTAGTTGCCAATATTGTATATTATCACCAAGGTTTATTTGACCTTGGAAGCTATGGGAGCTGGCAGGTAACAATGTTTCTGGGTTGGGCACTATGGCTTCTACCTTGGCGCCCTTCTTATCCTTCCTCATCTTTACTCTTAGCTTTTTGTGCCTCAATTGTTTCTCTGACAATGCCTACTTTTTGTTTCATGCTCTCTTCCCATTTATTTTTAAGGAAATGCTTTCAGCACTCTCTATGTATAGTCTTTCAGAATTTTACAGTTTTAAGGGAGATGCTTTTAGCACTCCATTTGATCACTTATTTTTTCATATCGCTGTACTTTTTGCAGCCCCATTTTCCAAGTTTAGCTGAGCAATAAAATAAAGTTTAGATTTTAAAAATATGTTGCAGTGCTTGATGATGTCCCTAACATCATTGATGACGGGCAGTCACAACAAGACAATATATACTTCAAAGACAAAACAGACTACACGACAACTTAGTCTGTGGCTAACTCTGGGATTTTGATCTCCAAATCAGTTAATGCTTATTGTTTAGAATGGCTATCTAATATATAGCCCAATATTTTTAAGGCATCTGGCTAACTCTGGGATTTTGATCTCCAAATCAGTTAATGCTTATTGTTTAGAATGGCTATCTAATATATAGCCCAATATTTGTAAGGCATCTTGTATTTATGTTAAATGATTTATCTTTTTAGTTGTTTCTATTTAGCTAATACTATTTATTTCTCTTGCAGCCCATTGTGGATGTTGAAGCAAGAAGTCCCTAAACTAGTGAAATCTCTGAACAGACAACTTCGGGAAAAATCGGTTAAGACTAAGGTAAGTATCAGCCAGAGAGTTGCAAAAATGATGTTACTAGTTAGCATGCAGTTGAGAAGCTGTCCTTGTTTATGTTGGACCATCTTTAATATATGAGGAATTTCTGGTTTTTATTTTTCTTGATTGTTTAGGATTTTGATGAAACCATATATTAATATGTGGGCCTAAAACTTGCTTATCCAGGTTGGGGCATTTTCAGTCTTGAAGGAGCTTGTGGTTGTGCTACCTGACTGCCTAGCTGATCATATAGGTTCATTGGTGCCTGGAATTGAGAAAGCACTTAATGTAAGAGATAAGGATTTTGAGATGATCTTGACCATCAAAGTTGTTTGAGATATTTGACATTGTGTTTTTCTTTGGTCCATTTAATTGTTTTGGCATTGGTTCTCATGATTAACTCTCATACTGATTTCTGGGTTATGTCTTTTCTTAGGACAACTCCTCAAACTCGAATTTGAAGATTGAAGCTCTCATATTCACAAGGCTTGTGATGGCTTCACATTCACCATCTGTTTTCCATCCCTACATCAGGGTAAGGCTTGTGAAAGCTTACAGCATAAATAATAGCACAGCTTTGTTTGATTTTGTTAATAGCTGCCGTGAAGGTTGTCAGTGAAGCATTTTCTTCTAAAAATACCAGTGTATTTGCTTCTTCCATCTGATAAAATTCTGTTTCTTTTCTGACTTTTAGTGCATTGCTGTTTGGGGTTTTCAAAAACTTGGTAGACATATTGTTTCACACATTTACTTCTTGATCTCCCTTAATTAGGGCATAGTGTATAATCCCGACTAAGAACATTACATATTACTGTATTCTTGTTTCTGGTTCCATTCTAGCATTTTAAATTTTATTTACTTTTAGCAGTTATCTTCACAAAGAGCAATTTTAGTTTATTGCTGATAGGTACTTTATGTAATCTTGGCTCAGGCCCTTTCTGGACCAGTGCTTTCTGCGGTCAGTGATCGATATTACAAGGTTACTGCAGAGGCATTGAGGGTGTGTGGAGAGCTGGTTAGGGCAATTCGTCCAAATTTTGAGATGGTAGATTTCTATCTTAACACAATTAATATATATTGCAAATGTCTTCATTTAGGATTCAGTATGTCATAGATTTGTTCTTAAGCTGACATGCATTTTTTTATGTCACAGCCACAGGTTTTCGATTTTAAGCCATATGTTCACCCCATTTACAATGCTATTTTAACACGTTTGGCAAATCAAGATCAGGATCAGGTCAGCTTAGTTCGTAAATTTATTTCTGAATGGTGTCGTTCCTTTAAATTCTTATATTGGCAATTTTTAAGCATCAGAAAAACCAAAATGAAGCTTAAGCTAGTGCATATATAAATTTTACAGCATTTTTCTTTCTTTTATTTTGACAGCTCTCTATTTTCTTCATAATGTTTGATTTTTCTATTCAGGAGGTTAAGGAGTGTGCAATTTCTTGCATGGGTTTGGTCATTTCGACATTTGGTGATAAACTTCAAGGAGAACTATCCATGTGTTTACCTCTTCTTGTTGATCGCATGGGAAATGAGATAACACGCCTTACAGCAGTGAAGGTTGTACTGATCGAATCTCTTGTGAAGTATTTCATTTTAACTGGTGGGAACTTTGTATCAGAGAGTTTTAGCTTGGTTTGTTGGATCTGCTTGTTGATGATTCGTTTGTTTACGACTTTTAGCATAGTCTCTTCTAGAAATGGAATTCACCTCACTTTGTACTTTAATCCCATGGTGATTTCTCTTTGCTTTTAGCTCCTTTTTCCATATAGATATTCTGTCCATGTTCTTTTGGTTATTTGGTAGAGAGTCATGGGACTAAAATATTATTGGAAAGCTGATCCTAGAAGTCGAGGCATAGAAAATTTGACTGTATTTGTTAGAGGAAACTATTCTCCAAACCTGTATCCTTGTATTATCCAAACACTTATAATTTATTCTAGGGTGTTATGTGATAGAGGATGATTTCCTTCTCACCTGTACCACAGGATATGACTTGACATATACACATTTGCATGCAATGCATGACCACTTTAGAGTAGATTCATTGTCAGCTCAGGGAATGGTTTTGTATTTATGGGTAAAGTAGTAGCCAACTAAGCCACTCCAGTGTTACCTTATATCCATCCATGGTTTGGCATTCTCTTTCACATTACTCCATCAAACAAGAAGTAACTCAACAAGACTACACACCCAACTAGAAGAACACAACACAAGAACTTCACCATACTCTTTGTAACAAGGAAAGTGGTAAATGCAGTCATTTAGGGCATGGCTTCTCCCTTCTGACCCCAAGACCTCTTGCTTGCAATTCACAGCTCTCAACTGCTCGAGCTAACCCACTGGGCTACCTACCTCAACTTTCTATTAGCTCCTATGTGGAAATTGTGTAAAACTTGTTCTCTCTGGCATCTCTGATCAGCAGGGTGTCTCGTCAATCAATGCCTTTGACATAATCGACCACCCTAGCTCAATTCATTTGTAGCTCATCTTATTATCTAGCAATAAGAAACAATTCAACATGACTAGTGTGAAGAAAGATAATTGCCACATCATAATCAGTATAATGACAACAGTCATGTGCAGACATGAAGTCAGGACCATGAGTTTGAAGCATTATCACACATTTCTGAAGGTACAGAAGTCCTAGGTGATAGGAAAGTGATCATTGCATAGAAGATGATTATTTGTAATGTTCCTGACTTGGCTAGTCTAGGAAACGCTGCTAATGTGT
>CBVK0100604138.1:0-12285 GCA_900067695.1 Picea abies | reverse complement strand
CTAACGGGGCGGTTTAGACCATTAAGCCTCCTCTCTGGAGCTCCTATTTGGAAAGGGACATTACATTATTTGTTTGGCTTCTTATGATTTCTTAGCAGGTTGTATCATTTAGCATGTAGTAAGTATGTCTTAGTTGTAGACATTTGATACAAGGACACAATATTGGATTGTATTTATACCAATTTTAATTCATTTATTGGTCTTGTCTGAGCAATTTTTTATAGTTTTCCCATTGTTTCTGTCATCAGATACTATGGCATGCTTTGTATTTGCCTTCCTGTTGTCATTTTGAATGAAAGTTCATAGACTTACCTAATGACTGTTTTTTGTTGACACATACATTAGGCATTTGCTGTTATTGCTAGCTCTCCTCTCCGGATTGATTTGTCATGTGTATTGGAGCATGTTTTTGCAGAACTAACAACATTTTTGCGGAAGGTAAGCTTTACCGTTGCTTTGGAGCCATGCCTAAGCTTTGAACATTGTTTTAATATAAGTCACTGGGCTTGACTTCAAATGTTTAATTTTTTATTTTACTTAACCTAAAATATTGTTCGTTGCTTTTGAATTTTCACACAGGCCAATCGTGCATTAAGGCAAGCTTCACTGGGGACTCTGAATTGTTTAGTTGTTGCTTATGGGGATAAAATCACTTCATCTACATTTGAGGCTATTATCACAGAACTTCCCTCACTTATCAGGTGTGGGCACATGGACAATTAAATGCTTTCTTCTAGAATCTATACATAACATAATGTCGTGGGAGGTCTAGTGTGTTTACCTGCTTGGGTTCTGATGCTACGTTAATGGGGTTCCAGTGATGCAGACCTCCATATGACTGCTTTAGCATTGGAACTTTGCTGTACAATGATGGCTGATCAAAATCGTCACCGAAATGTTGGTGCTGTAGTACGTGACAGGGTTCTTCCACAAGCTCTTGTTCTAGTCAGGAGTTCATTGTTGCAGGGTCAAGCTCTGCAGGCAAGCTTTGTTCCTTGAAATTTTATCACAACTTTTATGTGGGGCATTATAGCAGGTTACATGTGTCTTGCTGTTGGTAACTATGGTTGTGTGTTTGAACTTGCAGGCTTTGCAAAATTTTTTTGCATCTTTGGTGCAGTCAGCAAACACAAGCTTTGATGCTTTATTGGATGCTCTTCTTTCAAGTGCCAAACCTTCTCCACAATTGGGTGGTCTTGCAAAGCAAGCTCTCTATTCAATAGCTCAGTGTGTGGCAGTTCTTTGCCTTGCTGCAGGAGATCAGAAATGTGCATCTACTGTAGAAATGCTGATGAACATTCTGAGAGACAGTAGTGGTGCCAATTCGGTTAGTTCTGCCACTGTGTAACAATGTTGTATCAACACGTATTTCTTTAACCTATGAAAATGGCAGGACTGCTTTCATGCAGATGCTACATCTTCCGTTCTTATAAGTTTACTGAGGGTACTTTGTTTTGGTTTCCTAGATTACATTTTCTAGAATATTAATATTGTTAGACATACACATATATAAGCAATCGAAATTTCTGTAGTGCTTGAATGTTTGTGTAATATATGTGAACTGTGATATTTTCTCCATTTGAAATAACTTGTTGATTTATTGTTTTATATGCTTTATGGCTGAGTTCTGGTTACATTTTATGTACATTACAGGCTCGACAGCACCTTGCTCTGCTATGTCTTGGTGAAATTGGCAGACGGAAAGATCTTAGCCAGCATGCAAATATAGAAGGCATTGTGATTGAGTCTTTCCAATCTCCTTTTGAAGAAATAAAGTCAGCTGCTTCTTATGCACTTGGAAACATAGCTGTTGGAAACCTCTCTAAATATCTTCCATTTATTTTAAATCAAATTGACAACCAACAAAAGAAGCAGTACCTTTTGTTACATTCCTTGAAGGAGGTATTCCATATAATATTTAGTTTCTATGCATATTTGAGTGCTTTTGTGCTTGATGAAATACACAGCTCATGTTCATCCCGTGGCAGGTTATTGCTAGGCAAACTGTAGATGAAGCTGGCCAGGTTGACTTGCAGGATGCAAATGTTGACAAAATATTAAGATTATTGTTTAATCACTGTGAGAGTGAGGAAGAGGGGGTACGCAATGTTGTGGCAGAGTGTCTTGGGAAAATTGCTCTTATTGAGCCTGAGAAACTTGTTCCAGAACTAAAGGTATTTGGTATTCAAAGTGAACAATGTATGCTTAAATTTATATTGCTTCATCCCAGAAATCTATGTTTAAGTTGAAAATTTATGTCATTTACAGGAGAGAACTTTCAGCCCAGCCGCTTTCACAAGGGCAACCGTGGTTATTGCTGTGAAGTATACTTTTGTGGAGCGCCCTGAAAGAATTGATGATGTTATCCAGCCTGTCATATCATCATTCTTGATGCTCATTAAAGATGAAGATAGAGTAAGGCAAACCAAACTAATGGCTTGCTTAGTTAATGATTGTTAATATTAAGCCTTGTTTTGAAATATTTTCTTTTCTGGCGGTTTAGATTTCAGAATTAGATTAAGGTGAATATAATTATTCTGTTCTTCTGTATGGATGCTTGAAAATTTAGAATTTGTAACTGATCTGCTTGTCTCAGATAATATATTTTGTCGCCTTGTGACGTTGATCAATTCTTAAGTTGTGTATTCCACAGAAAGACTATTTGATCTCATGGATGTTTAATAAAAAAATCTGTTCTCTTTATTGCATCTTAAATATACATGGATATAGCAAGAGACATGTTTTGATAAGGTTGTGGATTATGGATGTCAATGATGATATCTATACTAAAATTGATTTGTTTGCCTGAATTTATCTTCCATGGACACATCCTTGGTGTTCCAGGATGTGACCACTGCATCCCCTATGTTTAGGATAGGGGGGATGAATTAGGGATGTTCACAATGGTCCCTGAAATGTAGGCGACAGGTCAAAGATATCCTTGAGCCATAACCTGCTCAGAAGGGGTGTCATATATTCCTCAACTCTTTGAGGGACAGGAGAGTCCCCTGTGGGGCTGGTGGCCCCATAAAAAGTAATTTCTTTCTAGATCTTTTTTCTTTATGCATTGGCCCCACATTTCTTTTAAGACCTCCACAAGTTTCCAATTCTCTTAAACATCAATTTTCAAGTTAAGAGAAGCAATGAAACACCCTGAAACATGGCTATTTTTTATCATTTTAGTCTCTTTGAAAGGTGCTCGACACTTTCCAAAACTGTCCTCAACCGCCTTCTAACAAGTGTCATATTTTACAAGAAAACGAGTGCCTTAAGTTGTTGACATGTTCTTTTCAAGCATGTGACATTACAGGCCATATGTACAATATAAGAATGTGATGTATTGGGATTGGAAAACATAGAGGCACAGCCCAAAAGTTTTGATGTGAAAAGGTGCAAATGATATGCTAACATGCTATTTTAAAAATATTCCATTTATGAGCAAACACAGTTTGGATCTTAGAAACTTGGTTTTAATGCTTTGTTAAATGTTTTTATTAAATTAGTATGTAGACTCAGTTTTCTCAAGTCCATATTCAAATGTTTGACTGAGCTCACGTATTTTGGCAATTGATGCATTTGGTATGCTAGTTCTGAGTTCACATATGAACGATGTATTTTAGCTTGTAACTATGTTATACTTTGAAATTTTAAGTGAATTTTCTTAAAGTAGCTCCTGATCTAGACTTTAAATCCACAAAGGCATTTAAAAGTCTTTGTTAATAATATCTGTATTGTTGACTATGAGAAGAGTCGGATGAGAAGTTTGACCAATATAAAGTGGTTGAAAACTGAGTCATTTGTCTTTACCAGTTTCAGCTTGACTACTACTGATTTTGCTGTTTTACATTTGTTTTGTTGCATTTTGAGTGGCTGAGTTGATGAAACTGTCTTGGTTGTCTGTTTCTTAACATTTTCTGCATGTTTTGCATTCAGCATGTGAGGCGTGCAGCTGTTTCAGCCTTGAGTACAGCAGCTCACAATAAGCCAAACCTAATAAAGGGTCTCCTCCAAGAATTGCTACCTCTTCTATATGAACAGACCGTTGTCAAGGTATGGAATAGAACATGTGTAAGATCATATTCAATGATTGTCTATTCATCAGATCTAGCATTGATAACCTGTGCTTTTCTGTTTCTTGTTGCAGCAAGAATTGATAAGGACAGTTGATCTTGGTCCTTTCAAGCACACTGTTGATGATGGACTGGAGCTAAGAAAAGCGGCTTTTGAGTGTGTGGATACATTGCTTGATAATTGTCTTGATCAGATTAATCCTTCGTCTTTCATTATTCCGTATCTGCAATCAGGTTTGAATGGTCAGTATCAATAATGCTTATTTGATGCTTTAAGATAAATTAATACATTTGTTGTATTGCCTTTCCTTTCTTATCAAGTTCAATAATTGGTATATGTACTCAATTCTTTTGATTATAAGTAGCAATTGGATACATGATATTTTCAACAATATTCATTCACATTTCTATTTGTACTAGATCATTATGATGTGAAAATGCCGTGCCACCTCATACTTTCAAAGCTTGCCGATAAGTGTGCTTCTGCAGTTCTGGCAGGTTTGCTGGTTTGCTTTCACTTTACTTATTGCTTTTTATGTTACAAGAAGAGCCATTGATTGACATGTTCATCAGGTTTAACTGACTGGGGCCTTCTATGATGCAGTTCTTGATTCATTGGTAGAACCCTTAGAAAAGACAATCACTCACAAACCAAAGCAGGATGCTGTGAAGCAAGAAGTAGATCGCAATGAAGATATGATTCGAAGTGCACTTCGTGCAATTGTTTCTCTCAATCGTATAAGGTAATGCCACTTATTCAAAATAATGCAAACAATATGCTCTTTTTATATATTGATACAAGTTTTTAATTTCTGTAAACTTCCCATTTTCATTCTTTCACCACAGGGTAATTTGTAAATTTTTGGGGTCTGCACTTTTTGTTCTAGTGAGTTTCATTGGTGAAATTAAGAGATATAATAGGAATAAGAATTCTGGAAATCCATAATTGAGGGAAGCAATTAGTTAGGGCCTTGAATGCAATGACATAAGAGAGTGCTTTGACTGACTGAACCGAAAAGTCTAGCATTCATTTACCTAATTCCTTTAGGTCAGATTTCAGGGTGTTTATTTTTGGTGTGGTTAACCTGGCAGTTGCTTAATAATGTTTCAGGTAATTTTTAGGATTGATATTTCACGAGCAAGAAATCATATCTAATTCTATAAATGATGAAAGGTCATTAATACCACTGTTACAACCAGTATATATGGTGACTCCCTTTTTCCTGGGGTACGCTTTATAGGAATATACAGATGTAGGGCTTTAGGGTGAGTAACTCACGTCAATAGATGTTCAAGAGAGAAGAAACAATATTACTGTCAAGGGATGACCAAAGTGATTTTCTTTGGACAATATGATATAGAAAAACAATGAGATAAATAGACAAATGATGTCACATAAATGACAAATAAATGACAAATGGTTTCTTAATGATATAGAGAATAGTAATTTGATAGTTGATGGCTGGTCGAAGAGGTATGGAATGTAGTTCACCCAGAAGGTGTGGAGCTTCATCTTTGGAGACTTTCTACTTCCGCTGTGAAGATGACTTGTGAAACTTGATGGAGGATATAACATTTAAGAAATACTCGCAATATTGGAGTATTTCTTAAAGAGCTGCTTCGGGTACTTTGGCTTAGAAGAGCAAGATTTGATGCTAACACTGAAATGATTGATCTCAAACATGAAAACAGGGATGTACAGCCAGGCTGATTTCAAAGTTATGAGATGTTCTGTATTGTTTCACAGCTCCCCTAATTTGTCAAGAATTTTCAATTTAGTGAGTGAGCAAATTGCAAATAAGGATTAGAGGTATGATGAGTAATATACATCACGACCTCGTAACATACATTTTTTTTTTTTTAATTTAATTTAATTTTATTGTGTAATGGGCTTCCCCTCATTCTAAGGATGGTATCCAGGGTAAACCGGATTCTGTAGAAGCTCGAAGCTTTGTCATGTCACTTATGGGAATAGAATGGGTGGGGAGGATAACACTCCATCACACAACCACTTTGGCTAGAGCCAATTGACAACCTTGTAACATTTACCAAGTATAGAAATACTATTATTTTGATCTTAACCACACCATAAGCAAGCGCATGTTATAGCACAATGATAGCTATAGATCAAGAAGAGATTGCCTGTCCAGCAGGAGGATTACTAAGAAGCTAGACTTGTACAGACTGCTATGGCAGTAAGTTCTTCATGTCATGTCCTTGGGTAGAGCTTGGGCGGTGATCGTGCCTATTGATTGTAGCACATATTTCTGCCTATGATGGCTTCCCACTATATTGTTGCATAATTACATCACATTTGATAAATACTTTTTTCTTCTATTTACTTCCACGCTTTATTGTACTCAATGTAATATCATTTACACTGACAACGTTTGGTCACTTGTGTGATAAAATGTAGTTGATTTGTTTCTAATTCTCTTTTCGGCAGATCCATGGAAAAACTACTGCCATAAAATTTACTATTTGTTTACTCTGCAATCTTTGCTGGATACTAGTTTCTCTGCTTTTTACTTGAAATTTATTCCTCATGAACTGGTTACCCTCACAAGAGATACTTCTATAATAGAGTTCTGTTTAAGAAAACGAGTTCACCATTTTCACTTTTAAACATTGTATAGATTGTCTCTTTAATAAGTGGATACAAAAGCTTATGCAAAATTTAACAATACTGTTCCTGGTTTTTAACCATGCAATTAATAAAATCCTTTTTTTTTCTCTGTTGATGCAGTGGTGGTGAATGCAGTGCTAAATTCAAAATGCTAATGGACTTTATCAAGAAGTCTAATGTTATTTCAGAAAAGTACAACGCTGTTCGCCATGAGAGTGATACAGTGGTAGCGGGTGATGTCATGGATATGAATTAGCTTCAGCATTATTTTAAGAGTGGGAAAATAAGGATTTTTAGTTGCTCCAAATTGTAATGTTGCTAAGAGGCAAATTTGTAATTTTAGGACATGTTTCTTGAGTGTTTTGGCAGTTATTAGAGCCCTTTAGGTCAATCAGGGTTAGGCCAGAGCTTTTTGTGGATCTGCTTTTTAGATTTTGTTTCTCCAAGTAGTGGGACAATCACAATGTTATGCACGGATATAACTATTAGAGGTGTAATCATTGGTAAACAATTTTGTACTCGTCTAGAATTTGGAGTGTGCAGTCTTTATCAAACTGTATATAATAACTTTGTAGACGTTGCTTTGATTTTTTTTTTGAATTTATGGACAAGTTTATAATTGAAAAGATGTCATGCAGGTTGGTTTGGACAACTTCCTAAAAATATAAATCTCTTTCATTAGAGTGGTTTGGTTTTCACTTGACTCTACTTGGCCAATTTTTTGTTGTATTACCTGGGTAGAGTTATACCTAAATTACATAAACCACCAATGAAGCAAATAGATTTGTACTCAAACAAGGATGAAGCCATTTCAACCACTGTTCACTAGAAATCTCTTTCATTAGAGTGGTTTGGTTTTCACTTAACTCTACTTGGCTAATTTTTTGTTGTATTACCTGGGTAGAGTTATACCTAAATTACATAAACCACCAATGAAGCAAATAGATTTGTACTCAAACAGGGACGAAGCCATTTCAACCACTGTTCACTAGAAATCAAGCAGCAAGCTGCTTATTGAGGAATAAATTAAAGATAGTAGAAGTAATGCCACATTTTCAGGAAATTTATATGTTCTAAGTTGCATGACTCGGTCTCTCATTGAATGGTAATTTGAGATATAATTAAATTACTGATCTATGGCAAATAAATTGCTTGTCTTCCTTCCTAAAACTCCTTATTATCTTATTGATGAACCATGTACATTAATTTCATTTCCAAATGTACTATGAGACATGCTGAAGTACTCAATCATGCCAAAATTTCTAAACTGGATGTTTGTTTTTTAAAAGCTAACAGTTCTTTACTTTAAGAATGTCGTTTTTTTAAATCCCTAATACAATTTATTAACAATGCGTCTTTTGGGCTTTGTGAAAGAGAATACTTGAAGAACTCTATAAACCCCTTATGATAAACCATGTACATTAATTTCATTTCCAAATGTACCATGAGACATGCAGCCATATTTAATCATGTCAAATTTTTTAAATTGGATGTTTGTTTGAAGAGCTTTATAAACCACTTATTATATTATAATAGTACTGACAAAAGGAGAAAAATGAAATTGCCTATGTACAAATTTCAGCACAAAGCGACTCCAACAAATAGTATGAAAATTGTACCACTGTACCCTCATTAACGCCCAACAATAAAGATGCATAGTTTAAGTAATCTAATTGGTTAAGGCATTCTGTCAAACACTTGGCGGATATAAAAGAACAACTAAATGCAAGCACATGCCCAGTAATGAACAATTACTTCATCCTGGGATGTTGTAAGGCATGCAACAACTCTTGAAAATACAATCGGATTATTTTAAAACATACTAGTTCCATTTTAAGCTCTCTTGAGCTACAACTACTTCGCTCATTTTGATGCGATGGCTTAAAGACACACTACATCAATTTCATATCAAACCCAATGGTATGATGAAAACTTTCTATATATGTAGCTATATCATGCTTGGGTATCAATTGATTAATAAGGAGTGCATCAACAATAACTTTCCACAGGCATTGGTTGGTTTGGACAACGATTTCTCAATACTCAGTTTGGCATCATTTTGCATAAGAGCTGGTTACTTAAAAAAATATTATTACAGCACTTTGGCCAATACGCGATAACAGGTGCCCAATACTTTGTTTGGCATCGTTTTGTATAATCAAGCTATTGTTCAACTACTAAGTTACAAGGAATAACGAGACTAACTATCAACCTCCTCCATAACCTACACAAAGTGCTTGTAATCAACTCAACCACATTAGTTTCCAGATTAACTGCAAGCCAACGTTTGTTCCAACCAGATTTAAATACTTAAAAAAAATCAGGTTCATACCAGATTTCAAAATCTAAACTAGATTTAAATTTACAACACTACATAGTACCCAAATCAGAAATATGCAAAGGGTTTTATACCTGCAGAGGTTTATCTGAACTCCAGCCTCTGGCTTCTTGCCTATGCCAACTTGTAAATGCCAATCAGTTTTCCTCCCAGCCTCTTTCATGGAAGAGATATTTCCCTGAGACCCTTGATCTGCGTGGACTCACTGCTTGACTGAAACCTCAACAAATCAATCTCACTACAGATTTAGCTAAGTTCCCCTTTGTTAAAAATTTCAGCAACATTTTCCTATGTGCCATTCTTCTTCACTTCCATGGTTTTCCCCCTTCTATTTATGAAACTCTTTCATGTTGACACCTCCCTCCCTCATGCAAAATCCTTTGTTTTGTTTCCTTTTTAAAACTAAATTACTGTGTTGCTCCCCATTTTTCCTTATTTTATATAAATTTATTTCATAATAATAATAATAATAATAATAATTAAAGTACCCCTCATTTTCCCACACCCATATGTTGGTGAGCTAGCAAGGTCTTACAGTGTGGCCTGCCCATACACGAGCACTCACGAATGAAGTAAATAACTTCATTAGCTCAAACATATGTTCCCTTCCACAATCATATTGCTAATTATCATGCTCCTTTGCCACACTCATTTAAGTTCATTGGTGCACAACATTAGTAATTTTCAATATAGTTCACCCACAAGTCAATCGTACCACTTCATTTCATCCCAAACATATAGTTCACCATAGCATATCCATATACATCCCAAACATATAGTTCACCATAGCATATCCATATACATAGATAACTTTAAATACACATGTAGAAATATAATTGATAATATGCCCAAAACATCATATAAGCCTCATCCTTATCTGAATCATATGCTAACACACATAAAAAAAAAGAACTCATGCTTGAATATGAATGACAAATTCATGCAAGAGGGGATTTACACACTTCCCCTCTTAAACAAAACTTTAGCTTGAATTTTCATAAGTGAACAATAATGGGTATTCAAAGCGCATAGATGCTACATCCTCCCACGTAGTAGAACTTGGATTATAAAGATCCCATTGGACCTTTACCTAGTCCACTAGGTGACACTTGAGTTATTGAATATGATGTTCCAATATACATATTGGTTGTCTTCAAAACCCCCTCATTTGTGACCTGCAAATGTTCAATTCTTTCCAAACCAGAATATGAGATGTATTTGAAACATAATGTCTCAAAATAGATACATGAAAAACATTATGCATACTGATGGAGAAACATCGTTAGCGAGCACGTGGAGCGGGACCACTCAACGCCTGTGAATCTTTTTGGAATCTCAACGTTGGCAGTTACGACAAATATTTTGAAGCACACCTGAACTCAGCGTCAAGAAATCTTTTGAAGCATGCTTGAACGATCGCGAGTGAAGTGGGAGTTTCCACTCCTGCTCTGGAATGTGAATGAACTAAGATAACTGTTAGGTTAGGTTTTGGAGTAGACAAGTAGTCGGGGGGAACCCTACGGACCCTTTGAGATAAATAGAGGTTTTGTACGCCCAAATGAGGCTGCTGCAGGTTAGTAGTAGATTTCTGAATTTTAGTTGTTTTGATTATAACTGTAGCCATTTTTACTTTTGAATGAAGATAACAGAGGAAAATAGACCCAATGCATGGTGTGGACATTGTTTGCAATTCCTTGTTATTGTGTTTTCATGAATGAATGAATTTCGTTACGAATAGATGGAACTGTGAATGTTAGTATAAGTTTCAATTGTTTCTCTTCTATCGAACCGGTGCAAGGTGTGCACACATAATGCAAGGAGTGCGTTGACGAGATCTCTTTCGGTTCTGAATCTCAAAAGAGATAACACGAAACTTTCCCTTTGCAAGGAGTGCAAAGTGATTACTGCAAAGTGCGCACAATCGTTTGCAAGAACTTAAACCTTGCGTAGGAATCTGTTGCAAGGTGTGCATCGAGCAAAAGGAGAATGCCAGGAGGGTGAGAAGAATTTCTTTTCAAGAAATTCTTTGGATCTAAGTTATCAAAATTCCCTGAACTGCAAGGAGTGCGTGAGAAGTCAAAAACTTCACGAAGGCCAAGCTCAGGAGGGATAGCACTTTTCAGAAGCGTAGTCGAAGTCCGAGAGACAGACTCACAAGAAGTTCAAAGGTAGAGACCTTTGAAGACTTAGAAAACTTTATGAGTCAGAAGAGTCAAAAGCTCAGGAGGAGGAGCGACAACAATCGTTAGATCGGTTGTAGAGGGAATCTAGATCGTTAGATCAACGTCCAGTGACTAGAGGAAGTGCGGGGAGAAGCACAGATCTGATCCGTTGGATCTGAGCGTCGAGGACCAACAACCGTTGGATCCGAGGCAAGTGCACGAACTTTAACCCTTTAGAAGTGCATAGGGCAAGCAAACTCACGAAACCCAAGTTCGTGATTTAATCTCAACTGTTGGATCACGGAGGGATCTAGACCGTTGATCTGAGGCAATCGCAGAATCCAGAATTGGGAGAAGGGAGGTGCGTAGTCTTCCAACTACCCGAAACACAAAATCTCGAAATGTGAAGGAGAAAGCAGGACCATTGGATCACATGGATTGTGGACCGTTGATCTGACGTGAGTGGAGCCCAAATTTCAGATTTCAAAAATTGGGAGGACGAGCAAAGAATTCGGGAGACGCGAAACGCGAAACCGCGAAGCGCTCGGGAGATAGGCCCTAGGCCATAGCAAGGGGTCACACCGTGGAAGATTAAGGGAGGAGCTAGCACGTGCTAGGCCCTAGTTTGCGAGTTTGGAAATCGAAGAGTCGGAGTTGACTCACACACGATTCCCCGACTTGCGATTTCGCGAAGTGCCTTTTGGTTAAGAGCGTGTTCACAGCCCATGGTCATGTGAGGGAGGCTTGCGCCTGGTGCTTGTTCGCGCGGGTGGAGCTTCACAAGAATGTTTGGAATTGTTTAGTGGAGATTCTAGCGGGAATCGAGGAGCTCATCCAGCTCGAGGAAATCGAAGATCCTAGACCGGGAGGTCGGTAGACCCTGTTGAGGTAGGGGCACTGCATCAAGTGGTATCAGAGCTGAAGTTTTGCTTGCAGACAGCAGGCAAAGGAGAGGAGACAAAAGAACTCGAAGTTGTACTCTGTGTGTGACAAACAATCAACACAATACCACCGAGGAGATGAGTGGAACCACCTTTAGCCAATCAGGCTGTAGAAAGGGAGATGCGAGAACTTCGTGCAAGATTAGAG
>CBVK0100604132.1:0-18625 GCA_900067695.1 Picea abies | reverse complement strand
CTTTCATTTTATTAATATTTAATTAATTAATTAAATCACTTTAATTAATTGATTAACCTTTTTACCTTTGAAAAGATCGTTATCTCTCCTTGTGGCTTCACTGGCCACTGAAAGTCACTTCTAACCATCTCATCCTATAGTGTTTCTCCACCTGATTCCAATGAGCTCTTACACTGAGAGGTTCCTCCAAGTAATGTGCCCAAAATGACCTCTTCAGTGAATTCCATTAACTTATAGCTCAAAATAGTCAAAATCCTGGAAATCGTCAGAATGCAACGAAACCAAAGCCAACCTGTGCGAAATGGCTCATAATGATGGAATATGATCATAAATGCAAGATGGACCCCAAAATTCTTCTCAAATACCTCTGTAGTCTCTATAGCATCCATCTGGCTACTCTGGTCACCATAAATCTCTGCCCTGTGATGATGTCCCAAAGTGGGGACATTACAAAGGATCAAGAACCAGGAGGTGTCGTCTACAAAATAAAAAATGTCTCACCAAGGTGGGAATACACATGCTCTAGATAAAATAGAACCATGGCTACCAATCAAATACACTATAGATCCATGTCCAATAACTTTAAAGAGTAGCCGCGAACAATACACAGCGGAGCTACATCTCGAAATCAGAAAGATATACATATATAGTATCCATCTCCCAGAAGATGATTCGGCCTGATGGATGTACTTCAGAGCTCGAGAAACAACTTCAAAATCTTCCAAAACTCAGGTAGGAGCATAATATGAGTGTACGAATGCACTACCCAGAGGTCTTCGACAACTCGTCAGTTATAGACTTGATAATCTTGATGATCGGACTGAAGGATTTAGTGATTTCGAACAAACACTTGAATGGACGTTCAGGATGGCCAGGTATGCGGACAAGAGACATATTGTAGAGGGGCCGACTCAGGCTTAGTGACAAAACTTCCCTTGGACAATAGCATGACAAGTGATAAGAATCATAAGTCTACGAAGAAAGAGGCAACAAAAGCTCTCCATATGTTTGGAAGAGTAACCAAATGGTGGAGGACAAAACTCTATATAACGAGAAAATCTTCCTAAGGTTGTACTACATCCCATAGTCTGATGAATCAAACGGATAGATGTGCTTTATCCAAGGGTGACTCATTATGCTGCCAATAAAGAAAATACTTTTCCAATAAAGAAAATACTTTTCCCATCCTCTTTTTGGGGTATATTTGATTTCTTTTTGTTCTTTTTGATAGTTTTTGAAAAAGAATAAAGGAATATGACGTTACAATGGAGGAACGAGTACAACAAACATACAAGCTCAAGGCACAAGGAAAAGACTGATGTTCTAGGGAAATGATACTCGGGAAAAATCCTCCAGTGCTCAAAGGTGTTAAGACGCAGAAGCAAACTGGTACAAGGCTGATGGGTAATGTATGCAAATGCGGTTGATAGAACACACAATGGTAACATCCTTCGATGTAAGTTTAACGAGCCCAGAGAAGGTAAGCTCAGTGATTTTTCATATTTAGAGAGTCTGAAAAAGCATAAAAGGAAACTCCATTGGGGTACCTTTTTCGACAGTAGTCTAGTCGGTTCGAAAAAGGGATAAACTAGCACTGATTAGACGTCAATTCAAAACCATTTTAACGAGTGTGAAAAGGACAAGATCACTCGGCTATTTTTTCACTTTTAAGGAGTCTAAAAAAAGATTAGCTATGGAATCCATCAGGAATGTTCTTCTGGACCGTTTTAACGAGTGTGAAAGAATAAGGTCACTCGACAATATTTTCAATTTTAGGGAGTCTGAAAAGAGCTTAACTATGGACTCCATGGGGGTTTCTTTTTCGTAAATTTAGTCCCTCGGGCCCGAAAAAGGAATAAAATTATACCTGAGGATACTCTTCTAAAGAATGGGAATTCAATAGAGTATTCCTTTGTTCATACAGTTGACCGTCCGGACCGAAATAGGGGTAAAATACTGCTGGGCAGACATGACTTCAAATTTCAGTTTAACGAGCATGAAAGGTCACAAGATCGCTCAACAATCTTTTCATGTTTAGAGGGTCTGAAAAGGGCTTAAAAGGAGACCCATTATGTTTTGGGAGTCCGAAGGGTAAGACAAAGAGTGAAAAAAGACCCATGTGAATGAGGCTCAAACTCGTATTCAGGAAATACTATACGGACTCCCGAGCCTACAATATTGTTTGAAACAACATGGACACCATAATGCAACCAAGACCTACCTAGGGCATCCATGTTGTGGTAAGCTCTACCACCAGGTCGCGACACTTCTATAATAGATATGATGGTTCTCTGTCACAACCGGATGAAATCGATCCTATTTTATAAGAAAAAAGGAAACAAGATGCAACAGTTGGGATGATATCCTACCCTATATGCTCAAGTTGAATTTTGAAAATAAAATAAAATTTTATGGACCGTCAATATATTTATTTTTTATTTTTTAAAACTCAATAAAAATTGTTCCAATACCTGATCAAATCCCTCCCATATAACTCCTAGATCACTCTAAATGGTGTTTGATATAAAGAAATTGATAAAGGGGCCCAAAAAAAATGACAAAAAGAGGCCAAAAAGTCTATAAATAGAAGCTGGCAGCTCATTATCACCATTGCTGATTTGGAAATTGACTATGGAGCCAAAATACCCCCTTTGCCAAAGATCGTGATTCTGGGAGCTACGGTGGACGAAACAGACTTTTGCTTGGACCAAGTAAGTAAAAACTCCTTTGTCTATCTATTCAATACTTCATTTTTAGCATCTAGTTGATTTTGGGGGTGGGTGTCGACCTCAAAAAGGTCAGCCCTAGGCAAACGCAGGTTGTCCAGGGACAACCCGCGGGTACCCATGATTGTCGCCTCTATAGGCCACGGGTACCCCCCCGTGTCGTAAAAAAGCCAAAACTAAAAAGGTATTGGCCCTCCTTTTTTCTTTGTTGTGTTGGCAGGATGTATGTTCAGTGGAGGGAGAGGGAGCACAAGGCCGCCAATGAGTTAGTGGCTACAGATCTGAATGTTGTGGCCGTGTTGACGTAGTGTGGGTTGGTGAAATTCTTTTTATGTCCGTTTATGCACGTGCAACCAAGGCTACTGAACACCTTGGTTGATTACTGGAACCCTGATGCGGAGGAATTCATGCTAGAGGGGAAATCCTTGGTGCCCACCACCGAGGATATTTAATTTTTGACTGGCCTCTCAAGGAGAGGGGAACCAGTCAACTTTCAGACTTTTCCTACAGGGCCGAGCAAAGTCTCGGAGCTGATAGAGGAGTATTGTGAGGTTGCGACCGATCATAGAACTTCCTCGGTACCTGTTAGTAGGATTACCAGCCTCGCCCTACAGAGTATTTTATTGCTCATTGGGTGGATTATCGGCTCAACAACTGTGCATCAGGCTTCGCGTGCACAGATGAACTGTGCGATCCAGTGCATGAATGCACAAATTTTTTATTGGAGTACCACACTGTTAGAGTGCATGAAGAGTCAGTTGACAACTTGCAGACAGTGGACACACAAGAACTTCGGGTTTGGGACCATCCTATGTTCATTCTTCTTCGAGAGAGTTCTGTGTTTCAGTTCTCAGCTAATAGTACAAGGACATCTGGCCACTTTCCCCGCAGTATGCAGATAGGTAGTGTTACTGCCATGACAAGGTGGTGGAAGGACCGTGGAGGCCTTCAACGATGACTTTTTTTCTTGGTTTTCACGATAGATACCGGCTATAGAGGACTACCCGTATGCAGGGATCGACTTCTCCAAAGATCCAGCGATACCAGTGCCTCCTGGTGAGGAGCGAGGGGAGATGGGTAAGTCTCCACCTATACAGTTTTTTTGTTTGCATATGTAATTTTTATGTCTTTTTTGATATATATATCATGTTTTTGTATACCATAGTTTTTGATGGGTGAACGTTTATTGCATGCAGATGTGGGACCCATACGACCTGTCGACTATGCACAGAATAGGAATTGCCCACAGCTAGAAGCTGCAGCTGCCACTGCTAGAGGAGCAGCAGTAGCAGGGAACCTCCCAGTAGGAGAGGCCGAGAGGGTCCTAAGGTGAATTGAGCAGATATTTACTGCGCTCACTCGCACAGTTCCCATGGCAGAGATAGAGGACCTACCACCCTCCATGCAGACTCATGTTGTGGGGGCACCTCAGACATGGGACCGATTGTTTAGGCATTTAGCCCAGGCTGTACATGATTATAATAGGGCCCATAGGCCCTGAGCATATATTATACTTTTATGTGCCACGAGCACCAATATGTATATGTTTGTTGAGGGCATAAGCCTAGTGACTCATTACTATTCCCACTTGTGAGGCGTTTGCACCCATCTATGTACTCTGAGGATTTTATGATGTTTATATATGGTTTTTATCTCTTTTTTGTGTTTTATGGATTGTGTGTACAAAAATGTATTTACATGTTTATGTTTATGATCTTTTTATATGTGAGCAAGATGCCAATATAAAATGTGATTAGCTAGAGTATCTGTGATTTGATTTAAACTCCTAGGAACATGAAAATATGTGATATAATCAAAATTGTGTTCCAAGAGATGTACCCTAAGGAATCATCGGTGTAAAGTCGGGTCATGAACCCGATATGTTTTGTTTAGCTGCGACACAACCAGTTGAGCATCTAGATAGACCCAGAGACGAGAGATACCAAATGACAAAGAGTCATGAAGAAACTCAATAACTGCACTATACTTAGCCACATTATTCGTGGTGTCACCTAAGCATATACCTCCGGAAGATAACAACTGACCCTGTGGTGTAAAGATTACCCAAGCTGCGGAGGCAAGCCTCCGTGTGTGTCGACTAGCACCGTCCACATACCCAACGAACACCTCGGACTCACTTGACATCTGCCATATTGACGAAAGATAATATCAATGACACGTCCACAAGACTTTTTAAAAGAAACGTAAAAAAGTAATAGTACAAAGACTATACATATATTACAAAAAGTTACCCACAGTGACCGTTCTATGAGTAATACTTCTTGAGGTAGAGCCCATTTCTAGGCTCCGCCAAATCATTCCCTTCAAAATCAACCAAACGATAAGCACCCTTCTTTAACACCTCTTTAATAATGAAGGGTCTGAACCACATGGGTTTGAACTTTCCTGCCCCCAGGGGGTCCTTGTCTTGGTCATAGACCAGGACAACGTCACCCTCAGAAAAAATCTAAGGATGAACGGACCTATCATATTGACACTTGACCTTATGTTTATGAGCCTCGTTGGACAGGGCCGCATCACAACCCTGCTCATAAAGCTGCTCAAGGTGTACTAACCTCTCTTCAAGTGGAGAAGTGTCTGGCAATAACTGTACTCCCAATTTCAGAGATGGGATTTGACATTCGATGGGAAAGAATGCCTCTAGCCCGTAAATGAGTTGGAAAGGTGAGAAACCGGTTGCAGTCTTAACAGATGTTTGGTAAGCCCATAATGTTGAGTATAACATCAAATGCCAATTTGACTTGGCTGAGTTGATAGTTCACTGTAGAATCATCTTAAGTGTTTTGTTTACAGCTTCCACTTGCCCATTGGCTTGGGGGTAGTAAGGTGATGAATGTTCTTTCCGTAACCCAAGCTTTAATGTTAATTCGAACATCATTTGGTTCTGAAAGTGACTACCATGGTCAGTGACAATCTCTCTCGGGATGCCGAACCTTGCTATAATCTGGTTGAATAAGAAGAGAGCTGCAATCTCTCCATCATCTTTAAACATTGGCATAGCTTCGACCCACTTAGTGAAGTAGTCGACAGCTACAATGATATAGCGGTGCCCCCTTGCTGACGGGGGGTTGCATGTAGTGTAATCAATCCCCCACTTAGTGAAGGGACCAACTGTGATGACAGGAAACATAGGAGCTGGATGTGCCCTCATATTTCGAGAGAAGATTTGGCACGGATGGAACTTCCTAACCGACTCGATACAATCTTTGATAAGTGTGGGCCAGAAGTAACCTGCTCATAAAATATTTTGGGTTGTTGCCAAACCAGATAAGTGACCACCACAAGCTCCTGTATGACAATCTTTGAGCACTATAATGGCCTCCTCATGAGTGAGACATCGACGCAATATGCATTCTACACCTCTCCGATACAACGTATCATTAAGTATGAGATAATTCTTATCCTGATGGCATATTCGCCGACGCTCATCATGAGAAGCAGAGGTGGGGCACTTCAAAGTCTAGAGATAGATCAGTATATCTCCATACTAGGGGTCTGACGATTCAATCAAAAACATATCCCCCTGGATAAGCGATTCCTCAGGCACAATGTCACCTGACTCAATGAGAAGTTCCGAAATAAGTTCTGCAAAGACCGATGACTTCTTGGACTTTGCTGAAATGAAGTCTAAGTCAAATTCTTGGAGGATGACCATCCATATACTAATTTTTCCACTGATAACTCGTTGTGTCAACATGTACTGGAATGGATTCATGACAGTAATGATGGTGGTTTTGCGAAACAGAACATAGTGATGGAACCGTTGAACAGCATGAACTACTGCCAACACAAGATTTTCTAGATGGGAATAATTAAGTTCCAATCCTACGAGGCCTCGACTTAGGTAATAGATCATGTATTCTGAAAAAAAATCATCTTCTTGAACTAAAACCATGCCTATAGTTGACTCTGCGGCAGCCAGATATAATAGTAAATCCTTGTTATAATTAGGTGGCCATAGCAGAGGTGCGGTTGTGAGGGTGTGTTTTAATGCATCGAAAGAGCGTTGAGCGGCCTCGTCCCAAAAAAATGGAACATCTTTCTTAAGTAAACGCATAAATCCATTGGTGATTTCGGCATAGTTGGCGATGAAGCATCGTAAGAAGTTCGCCTTTCCTTGAAGACTTTGAAGTTGTAATATTGTGCGTGGGGGGGGCAACTAGATTATTGCCTCCACCTTAAGAGGATGTACCATGATCCCTGTTGTTGATACAATGAAACCTAACAAATGTCCTGATGTGACGAAAGAGATTCACTTGTTGGGATTCAAGCGAATCCTAAAGTAGCGACAATGTTCGAAGATTAGTCTGAGGTGCATAGTATGATCCTTTTTCTTGCGAGAGCATGATGCTAAATCATCTAGATAGCCCTCGACTATATGTTTGAGTTCGTGAAACGCAAAAGACATGGCCCACTGGAAAGTGGCTCCATCATTCTTGAGGCCAAAAGGCATCTTACGATAGGCGAATGTACCCCACGGAAAAATGAATGTCGTTTTGTGTTGGTCCTCAGGTTTGATTTGGATTTGATTATAGCCCGAAAAACCATCCATGAATGAAAAGGCATCACAACCAGCACATTCATCAATGATCTGGTCGATGAATGGGGTCGGATAATTATCTTTTGGACATGCCTTGTTCAAATCACGAAAATTGGTACATACACGAATCGTGCCTTTTTTTTTATCGACCGGCACGGGTTTTGACACCCATTGCATCAAATGAATAGGGTAAATGAACCCCTCCTTGAGCAGTTTCTCAACCTCACTCTTGATGGCTACTTCTTTCCTAGGATTAACTGGATGAAGCTTTTGTCGAAAAAGCTTAGCATCAGGATACGTTGTGATTTCATGTTCAACTATTTTTGGATCGACGCCTGGCATTTCCTCATAAGACCAGGCAAAAACGTTGCGGAATTATTTGAAAAGATCCGTGTAAATATGAATCTCTTCAGGGGAGAAATCCGCTCCGACAAAGACATTCTCCATGATGCCAGGGTTTCAGTAGATGTTAATAGGTATGGTTTTAGCGATAGTCGCCATATTCCCTTCAGCATAAATTTCGTGTGTAGCTAAGAGGTTAATAGGACACGGCTAATCTCCCTTCATGGTGATAGTGAATTCTCCTGCCTCGATTCGGCATAACTCTAGGAGGAAATAAGATATGTGATGAAGATCGTCCCAAGGTTTGTCTGGACTAGTCATTTCTTCGATTACTGCTTCATCAAAAGGCAAGACTAAGTCTAACGAATCGGTGGTAGCAAGAGAAACTGTAGCCCAAATAAGCTCTGGAAGTGGATCCAACTCTTGTGCGGGAGTCGGATCAGGGTTAGCTGAAGCTTGCTGGACTAAAGAGTATGCTACTTCAGCAGTCGACAAGGGCATGGACATGTCAGAGTGCCTTGTCTCATCCATCATGGCTGATGGGGAAGGAAGAATCCACAGATCCTCAAAGTAAGTCGTGCAGAATGACGAAACGTGAAAAATATTAGCCTTGTGGTGATTCGATATAAAATGGACATCATTATGAGGAGGTGGGTAATCAAAGGAACCCATCAAGGATGGGCACAAACAAACTCCTACGTTAACGAAACAAGGCTGAGGATTATAAATCATGGGAACTGTGGATGCCCCCAAAGCTGGGTCAGGTCTAGAGAAGGACAATTGATCAATGGTCACTATCCAACCCTTGTGTGGAAACAAAAAGACTTGAAAAACTATAGCAACCACAGCTTGCATAGCATAAGTCCAACTCCAACCTAACAAGAGGTTGTAGTCAAGGGGAGCATCAACTACCTCTACTTCAACACACACGGTCTTCCCTCCTAACTGCACAGGGAAGGAAGGAATGATGCCATGTGGTCGGAAAGAACGACCGTCGAACACAGTGACGAGAGGAGGAGATGGAGACAAAGCGGGCTGACCAATGGCTTTCCAGCATGCTAACGACATAACGCAAGTCGAAGCGCCCTCGTCGACCACCATACGAAAGATATTCCATGTAAAATTTTTCATGGGATGAGCCACTACTATCTGAAACGTGACATGGTAAGGTAGATGAGGTTTCAAGTCAGCCATATCTAACATGATTGTACCTAGGTTACAAGTCTTAGTAGAACCTAAAGCATTCAACAAGGCTTTCCTCTGAGAAGGGAAGCTTTGGAGGACCTCCAAAGTGGACATTGCACAAGGGGTTTGTGATAAATCTTCCACCACAGAGTAATTCTAGGTGGCCCTTGCGTTTGGGTTGTGAGAAGCTTTCTTAAATGCACCCTTGGGAATGTGTGTCATTGTTTCACCCAACGTCTTCTCGATTTTTAGAGGAAGAGATGGGATCTCGGCTTCTTTACCCTTCTCAAAGGTGGTTGGTTTACTGTATTCGTGCACCCTAGTCATTATTAAAGAGTCACCCCTAACCATATATACATTCACGGATGAGGAGTTGTTTGGAGGAGGGCAGGTTTCCTAGCTGCCCCCTTCGGCACTTGTAGAAGCTTGAGTTAAATTTTTGCCCATGCTAAAAGTGATTAGTCAACATGGCTTGTTGTTGTTGTGTGACAAACTTCTAGGCCTTTGCAAGTCAAGGACATAGATGGGTCAAGTGGTCTTCCGCACACAAGTTGCACGGATACCTCACCTTCCGCTTTTTTGTGGTTCCCTCGCTAGCATTATTAGTGGGTTTTTTCTCCCCCTTACCCTTCTTTCATTGTTTTTTCTTCCCTTCAGGTTGTTGGGTGGCCTTTGGGTTAGTCGTCTGCACAGAGTGTACTTTCGACGTTTGGGTAGGAGGAGCAGCCAAAGCAGTAGTCTGGCTAGCCGCTGAGTGTTGTATAGATAATTGTTTCAATTGTTTTGAAAATTGCTCAGCGGGCTTGCTTTGTGCTGACCCAACAATACCATCAGCATGTGGTCCAGCTCTCTGTCTAGTTTTATCTAGTATCGATCATGGTGCATCTGGCAGGATGTTGTACAATAAACCAGACTGAGAATAGATGAGCTCAAACTGTTGAGCCCTCATGATGGCATCTTCTTTGAAGAAAACTCCTGAAGTTGCGACATCTTTGGATAATTGGGGGACTAAAGACTTAAGGAACCACTCAAGCAGGAATGCTGGTGGGACTGGTACTTTGATTAGACTCTTTTGGCATCTCCATTCTCGGATATGATCAGAGATATGATTCACTGTCATCTGTTCAAAATTGGCAAGCAGCTCTATGCCAGCGTCGTATCTCACAGGTAACTGGAAATGGTTAAGGAAGGCCATCACCAGTTCACCAAAAGAAGAGTATATTGAGCGATCAAGCTCGATGTACCATTTCGTGGCACTTTCGATAAGAGTGTGTTGAAACAATCGCAACTGGACGGAGTCATCTTTCAATGAGTTAGATGAACACCAAATATGGAAAGTAGTCACGTGATCACCTAGATCTTCGTTAGGCTTGGCCTCGAACTTTGGAATGTCCGAAGGCAACTTCGTTGGCATAGGAGGCCAACGTGGATCATGAAAAATAGGATCATTTAACAACCATGTCAAATCTGGCAAGTGTAACGTCACCAGGAATGGTAGTTTGGGTTGCTGCTGATAGCCTGGGAAAAAGGGTCCCGAGGTTTGACTGGCACCAGGTTTCTAGGAAACGTTTGGCTGCTAGCCCAGATTCTGGTAGAAACCATGGCCCTGACCAGCATAAGGATTTTTCATCTGTGGAGACATCATTGGTTGATTCCCCATAAAGGACATAGGATGTTGGGCATTCATCATGTTTGAAGGACTTTGGGAAGGATTACCCCATGCCGGTCCTGATGGGAGAGGCATAGAAGTCTGTCCAAGGTTCCATTGACTGTGGAAATAATTACCCCATAATGGCATTCCAGAGGAGGGAATGGATCCTTGTCCTGAGTTCCAAGGTCCTGCTATATGTGCCCCCGGTGCAGGAATAGTACCCTGCGTTGGAGTAGACTGTCCAAAAATGGGAGTGCCCCTAGATGGGAAAGCATTGGATGCGAAAGTATTGTTACCAAACGTCTCGTTCCAAACAAATGGTGATGAACCTACCGATAGAGTTTGTGCAGGTGTTCCTTGACTCCTGGATCCAAATGAACTCGTGTGTGCAGGCTGCCCGGTGGACTGTTGATGCAGACCACCAATCGAAGGGGACGAAGGAGAGATATGACCTCCAGCGTAAGGAAAAGCATTAAAAGGGATAGGAATTCCCCCAAGTTGACCTTGCAGAGGAGCGTTAGAGCTCCCTACCCCAAGACCCAAAGTCTGTAAAGTGTAGTAAGTGAGTGTAGGACTTGTACCCGAACTAGGCATACCATATGAGAACGGAGGGCCTATCGCACTAGGTGTGAAGGGAGGTGTGGCCACCGTGATAGATGGGGACAGTCCACCATGCGACGTAGTTGCGGCTGAGACCGTAGTGGCTTGGACTGATGACGGAAAGTTAGGAGATGCTTCTCCTCTGGTGACAACGGTGGTGGGAATGGAAGAATTCCTAGAGGAAGTAATAGCATTTGGTTCCATAACTGTGTGAGGCACTGACAGGCATTCATAAAATTGGATGATATGATGACCGATGGCCAAGTATCAGTGGTTTGGGTTTCAACCAAGCCAAGATTGGTGATTGATTCCTCTGGGAGTTGTTCAGGCACAATGGTTTGTAACTCGGTTGCGTCGAAAGACCCTTGTTGGTCTAGCTTCCGCCTCAATGGTGGTGGGGGTGGCTCCAGTATAATCAGCGGTAGGCCCAAGAGCCTTCATGACCGGTGGAGCTCGGGATCCTCCACTGTGTGATAAGATCCAAGACATGCTAAGGTATTCTACATGATCAAACAATAACACACACTAAAAAAGAATCCCCTAAGAGATAAGACAAGCAATCACTAACTATTTTGAAGAACAGGTACAACAACTAACACTAGAGAAACTTATCGTTGCAAGTGAAACTCGAAAATGGAAGCACCCTTTGGGTATACTCTACAAAGAATGTCCCGATGTCTGTCCTAGGTACAGTGGTATACCCCCGCAGTCACCTGTGTATGTCCCTAAATATATTGGCAACTAGCTTGCTAGCACACGAACAGTCACCAGGTGGGTACAGTCGATAGTCGGGTAGACCACAATGAGTAGGGTATCAAGCCTGAAACCTGTCAAGGGTATCGAGAGCAAATGGTTCGGAAGACAACTTAGGACCTCGAATGGATTCGAGATCCATGAAGCCCCATGGCAAATGAAAACGACGGAATCCCACAACAAATCCTCGATATGTGTTCTCCACTATGCTTGGTCTAGATTTGGACGGGTTATCTCCACTACCTTTCCTTACGTGACCTCGTGTTTATCCCCTATGTTAGAGGGGGTTCCTGGATAACTTCCACGTAACTAGAATTCTACACTCCCTATCACAGACTCCAATGTTTGAGTTTGAGTGGCCTTGGAGAGTTTCCTCTCCAACCTAATCCAAGGCCCTAGTCCTGAACTAGTAGTTTCCTCTCCAACCTAATCCAAGGCCCTAGTCCTGAACTAGTGTATGAACCCTACAAACAAAAAAGTCTAATAGATTTTAAATTAGCGTTGCTTTTATGGGATTTTTTATGTTATGGGATATGAAGGTGAAACTAATGATGTGTAAGGACTCAAAGAAAAAATGAATGAAAAAATGCTGGAAACAAAAACTTTTACTGAATGCAAAAATCAACAACTTTTCACAAAGAAATACTTCTTTTTTCCTTTTCAATTTTGCTAAGATTTCATGCAGCAAACATAAAGGAGTTTTCGCTCAACTATGAGCTACTTATGCTCTAAATGCACTGCAAAAACTTATGAACAAAAAGACTTCTTGCTAGCTATTGATGCAGAAACACAATCTTCAAACAAAGAAGAAAATGAAAAGGTTCTTTTTCCTCTTTTGCAAATCAAACAACAAAGGGAAAATACCGACAAGCCTAAAACCAAGAAAAATCAAATTCTGTCTTAAAGCGTAGATTGCAAAGAATCAAAGCAAAGACACACAACGGAAATCAAGAAAGCAAAGACTCTTGTGCTTGTCTAAAAGACATAAAACAAATATTTCCTTTTTATCTTTTCTATCAACTATCAACTAAGAAAAAACCGGCTAAGGGTAAGAGGCCCTAACCTACTGACTATGCAACCCTAGACTCAAACCCCTGAGAGGAACACTTCTCACCATAGGAGAGGATGACTGCCCCACCCTGATTGAAAAGCAACCAGTCAAGCCCGCTACTGTCACTAAAACAATGTGCGTGCAAATGCATGCTGAGCTATAACAGAGTGCGGGTACTCATGGGATGCACTTGCACAGGCCGCATGTATGTATAAACTCTAAGAAAAAACTAAACACAGGAAGCCCAGACCTGGAAGAGGCCTCTGGTATTGAAAACCAGGGTCTCTTAGAGGCTTGGATGCTTCTTCTTTAATAGAAAAGAAAAATAATTGCAGAAAATAACAAACGCAATAAAGCAAACTGAGACAAGACAGTGAACCAGCAAGACTCAGACAGGATCCAGAAAGCCCCCTGAGAATGTATAATTATGACAGGGAAGAGGGGACTGCCTCTTAATCTCTCTGACTCCTACATGCTACTGAAACCTCTACAGCTAGCATTCACACACATGTTGTAGAAGGTTAGGGCACGGGTTACACACCTGCAGGCCTTATGCAGGCCGCGTGTACCTCTGTGTGTCCTGATAATTATCATCAAGCAACATTCAAGGAAAAAATAGTATAAAGAACCAGGTTCCCTGCTATCTCTGACCTAACAGAAAACAGAAAAACAAAGAAACAAAAAATGTAATCCTTTAAACTACCCAAAAACCTCAACTAAATCTGGAAACCCTAAAGAGTAAATAGTCCCCAGTGGAGTTGACAATTCTGTTGTTGGGAAATAATACCCTACGGACTAGCAAACTAGGGTCATATTTGCATGCATATTTTAACCTTAAAGAAATTACCTTTTAACCTACCACCCAAAACTTAAACCCCTCTTTCAAGACACATGCATGGACATGAACTACTAACCTTTTTACTGATGTTTGGTGTAGATCCTTCGTTGCACTTTTCCCACTTACTTGCGCTGCTCCTTCCAAAGTTCACCTGCAATCAAGTCAAAACACTACGCATGCATGCTATTTTTCTACTTGAGGGTTAGAAATTAAGCATAAATTACACAAATCATAGATAACTCATGCATTGGGACGGGAAAAGTATTCTTTTATTATTTTCAAAATGAATCAACTTACAATCAAAGTCGAGACCGACCACCACTCCTTGATCCTGATCCTGGGCTCCTCCTCTTCTTTGTCCTCCAACTACTTTGCGTTAATTCTCCTTAGGCTTGAGGAAAGGCTAAAGGGTTGGGACAAATGGATTTGGTAAATGGGCAGAGTTTCTTTGCTATATTTTTCCCTCCTCCAAATGGTACCCCTACCCCTTCTTTTATAGGCTAGAAGGAGCTAGGGTTTTGGACGAACTCTCGGTCATGCATGGCCGGGAGTTTCAGTTAACTAACCCATAGCTTTTTGTCCCATTGCCAACTTTCCTATTTTTGTGCTTTGTTAGGTAAACGTAGAATGTAGTACGCCTTCCAGAGTTCCAATTCATGCAGTAGTGGGTTAGGGTGCGTGTGACTTAACCTAGAAGGATTTTCAAAGAGGTTTCTCAGTAGATGTTTTGGCAATGAAGGGAAATGAGTTGGCCTGATGCTAGGTGAGCATGTGTGGTGCAATTTAGGGTTATAACAGGGATATTGTTTAATTCATCGCTAAATTCTTAGAGTTTCAAAGGGTCAAGGCTGAGCATATACACCCAGTTGGGTTGTTGCAACCATTACCCATTCTTGAGTGAAAGTGGGAAGTGGTGATAATGAATTTCATCACCAAATTTCCTAGAACAAGCAAGCAACATGATGTTATCATGGTGGTAGTGGACACGATTACTAAATGTTCCCATTTCATTCCTATGTAGGTTATTCACAAGGAAACCAATGTTGGTGATATATATATGAGGGAATTAGCATGATTGCATGGCATGCCCAAGACAATTGTGTCTGATAGAGACCCAAATTTTACCTCAAATGTACGGAAAGGATTATTCAAAGGGCTTGTAACAAATATGAACTTCAACAGAGCTTACCATCCAAAGACTAATGGGAAAACATAAATAGTGAACCAAGTGATAGAGGATATGCTAAGGATGTATGTGATGGAAAAACCATATAAATGGGAAGATTATCTACGCTTGGTATAATTTTCCTACAACAATGTGTACCAAGCATCACTAAATATGAACCCATTTGAGGCACTTTATGGCAGAAAGTGAAACACACCAGTAAGTTGGGACAAACTAGCTAATAGAGAAGTGGTTGGGATAGAGTTGCTCAGGGAAATGGACCATAAAATGTTGAAGATACAACATAATTTAAAGGTTTCCCAAGACATGAAAAAATGTTATGCTGACAAGGGAAGAACTTGTAGGGAATTTAAAGTGGGTGATCATGTTTTCTTGAATGTGCAGCAATAAATCTCTTTTCAAGTGCATCTAGTATGCATTCTGGACTGGAAAATAAAACATCTCTGAAATCGAGCCATAGGGCTTGAAAAGGTCCAATGGACCTGGTATAGTCCCGAGGATGCAACTTGGGACCATGAAGATGCTATGCAAGAAGAATAGCTGTATATTTTTGAATATTTTGGAAATCTTGTTGATGTTATGTAAGTAAGATGCACCGATGAAAATGCATAAATAATGGGAGGGGATTGTAATACCCGAAGGCTGAGCCCATGTTGAATTGTATAGATGTTTAAAAATGTTTATAGGCTTATGAGCCAAGTATTTATAATATGGGATGCTTATGTGTTATTAGGCCGGAGAGACTAGATGTTAAGGCCAGGAAGCCTATTTTTGTGTATGTAATTATGTATATCATTAATAAAAATACATCGTTGCATGTAGACCAACCACGAAGAAAGATTTATGGGGGACTATGATCCACTAGTAAGGGAAAGGGAAGGGGCTAAGATTCATAGATTAATCCAATGGAATATTATAATATATTCCAAAATTAATGAGGTTGGACATAACCTATTATCCTAAGTTCCTTTGGGGAGCAGAACAAACTCCAAGTGGAGAGGAACGAGCTTCTGGAGAGCCAAGTGTCATCCAGGACACATGCAAATTTATGTGAGGAATTCCATCATTGTGGGGGTTCTCTCTCACCATTATGACCATTATTTCCATCCATCCCATGCATGCACGAGTTCACTCATGCATTGAGATAGCATGCAATCAACCATTTCCACCATTGTTGAACCCTCCACCATCGTGAACCTCTATAATTTGTTGAGTTGTCCCTTTCCTTACCCGATTTTTCTATTTTGGTTACCTGGTTGACTTAAGATATGGAAAACAGAAGTAGGTTGTCAGGCCTGCGATTTGAAGAGGTGGGTTGTCAAGCCCATGGGTTGAAGAAGTAGGTTGGCAGGCCTATGAGAAGCTCTCTCAACACGGTAGAGGTTGTTGGGGAAGTGATTTCTCCTAGAGGGAGTCTAGCAAAAACTATAGAGCTTTGAGAATTCTTGATATGGCCTATTACTGAAGCCCTGGAAGGAAAGTGGAGCAGTCGATGGACTGTGGAACAATGAAGGTGTATATTTTTGGGGTGGGACATGCATGTGGGGAATGAGAGTCTGTGAGAAGTGGACGTAAGTAGGCTCCTTGGAGGGAATTCTTTCTGTTTCATTATACATCTTTCTGTAGACTCAACCTAGCCTAGGATTTCCTTTACCCTGAGTGGAGTTTAGTCATAACTGAGGGGTGACCCACTGCTGATAGCTTGGAGCAGTGTGGTCTATGGATGTTTGTGGAAGTTCTGCATATAGTCGATGGTATTCTCATAAAAATATAAGTACAAATTCTATGTTAATTGTATGTTGTGTATATTGCACATTTGTTATAATGTTATCAGTATTTCCTATATATGTTGCATGTGTAGGCTTACTGTTATTTCTGCATTAATCTATATTGTAGAAGAATGTTTATTTCTATTAATTTTTCATTATATATATGTATATGTATATAATATTTGGGACAAAGTAGAGAGTTTTTTTTTCCTAGCATGCCCAACCCTGGGATGGATGGGTATGTTACAATATGGTTTCAGAGTAGTTTTTTTTGAAGTAGTTGTGTTCCCTCGGCCTCGGTGGCTGGGGGATGTTACAACACGAGTGTCATCCATCTTGTATATAATTCATCATAACTTCCAAAAAGGTAGTACTGTTCCTTAATAACATCCCTGAAGGAACCCCAAGTGGGTGCAACAACAAATAATGTATATCCCTCTGTTTCCTTGTGCTCACAAAAAATCTCCCACCAATCTTTGACATGGGGGGTGACCTTGAGGAGTGAAAATATAACATTTTCTCTATAGAAAAAGTTGTGGAAATTAAAATAACCTTCTATAAGGTTTAACCATTTGTCTATGGCATCTGAATCTATTTGATCATCAAATAAAGGAATATAAAAGTTTATTTGTACCTTCAAATGGGTGCAACCTCCACTTGAGGTAGATGCATCACCTATTGGTAGTTGTTGCAGGATTTGCACAAATTTATCCATCATTTGGTTCCTTTGTCATGAGAGGAATTCCTAAAGAAACAATTTAAAGGAATATCTTACCCCATCATCTCTCTTTTCTTCCCCCATGGGAGGTTTTTAGGTTCATCACGACCAATATTGCAAAGGATCAACTGGTTCAATTCCCAACTACTTATACCCTGACATCATTGGGGACATGCATATAGAAGAAAATGAAGAGCAGGTTGTTGTGATACCATTGATATGTATTTATGAGCAAACCAAAATGAAAAAATAGATCTATAATATTAACATAGAGATACAATGAACAATAACAAATATACAATAAAACTTTACTTCGATTAAATAAGAAATATGTTGAAACTGAAAAAACGCAGAACGAAACAAACTTGCTAGAATGGTGGCAAATTATATTTGAAAATAGATGTGACAGCTATGATCATTCACAAGAATATGAGTACAATGAGGCTCTAAAGGCCTGTTTATATCATACATGAATTTCAAAACCCTATACATCCAAAAAACTAACCCTAGGAGATGAAGCACCAAAAGTCATGTGGCCTTCGTTGGGCTAAGTTGGTACATCAAATTCTCGGGGTCATAAATTTTGTAAACAACCTTTTTTATAGGCACATCCTAACCCTTTAGATAGGTCTATCAAAATACTAAACATTATTCCATCACACTTTGACTCAGTCAACAATGTGATTATGCAAGGCCTAAAAATTGTTGTTTAGGACCTCAAAACAACCCCGTAAATTTAGGACCCGAAAAACTAGAAAGAATTTCCAAGATGAAAGTTGTATGTGAGCCATATAGAAGAGGTGGGTGGCCACCAGTATCCACCTGAATCAATGTGACAAACCTTAATGATTCAAGTACCTTCATGAAGACAAGCACCCTCTAGGATACTAAAGCAGAGGTTCAACATATGTCCTAGGTGAAACAAGTACTTGCCACTTGCAGTCACATATGTACGTATCTAGGAAAATCCACTGAGGTTATCACTTCAAAACAAAATGGTTGGGTCAATAGTCCCAGGTCAAACCACATGCATGGGAATGGTATAAAAGTATGAAAATTTGAGAAATCCTACCTCCTAGAGAGGTTTGGACACTTTTGAAACCCTGTTGGCAGCCAACCCAATTTTTTTTGATTGCTCTCAAAAGCTGCCTACACCCCTTGTTGTATTACGACAAACCATTGTCGCATTGTGCTAATGGACACTCATCTTATTTTTGCGATCATTACAATTCAATATCAACTGAA
>CBVK0100604130.1:0-11086 GCA_900067695.1 Picea abies | reverse complement strand
TGCCAAAAGTCATGTGGGCCTCGTTTGGGTAACTCAGTACATCAACTTCCCGGGGTCGTTACTTTTGCATACGATATTCGTTTTAGGCGTATGATAGATACCATTGGAAGTATCTATCTGAGGACTACAACAATTGCACAAAATTTCATCATGTAAATTTGTGACCGCAACATACCCCAAAAAATGTCGTTTAGGGCCTCAAAATGGCTCCAGAAGTTCAGGACCCGAAAAACTGCTAAAAATAGTAAATTATCAAAATTGCTAGAAAGTTGTTTTGAGATAGCTAGGAAAGGTGGGTGGCCACTGATATCCACCTAGATCAATCCTCCATCCTTAAGAATCAATGGTATCCATTGCATTGAGTTCCCCCATCAGATGAGGAAATTTCTGCTGAACTTGACCCCGGGTGAGCCACTTGCCTTGGTGCAGGAGTTGCCCTGCTTTGACGACTTGATAAAGCTAGATCCTTTGTTGTCGAGTGCCCTTGATCCATGTGTCCACAATCTAATCATTGGATGCCTATTGTATGCAGTTGGGGTTGATCTCTATTGGTGTCAGTTGTTCTACTACGTCTGAGGTGTCCAATAATGGTGGGAAATAAGGCCGAAGGAGGTCCACGTTGAACACTGGGTGCAAGCCAAGAAAAGGAGGAATGTTGAATGAAAAAGCATTATCCCCCACAGCCTTGGTGATGGTGTATGGCCCATATTGGAGTGGGAAAATCTTTTGATGGGGTCCTATAAGGCATTCTTTCTGTAAGTGCAACCAAACTTTGTCACCCACCTGAAACTTATGTGGAACCCGATGTTGATCATGGCACTACTTGTACTTGTCATTAGACTTCTGTAGGATATCTTGAACATGTTGGTGAATGTTCTAGATACTCTCAATGAATTGGGTGGCTTTGTCAACCTCAGTTGGAGTAGGAGAGGAGTCGGTTGAGGTGACCGCAAGCGGAAGTGCAACATCTATGGGACCCAATGGCTGGAATCCCAATCCCACCTGAAAGGGGTTGTGGTCGGTTGAGCTATGCAGGGTTCAGTTGTAGCTATGTTGGACATAGGGAAGACTCTCATCCCATGTGCAAGGGTGATTAGAATTATACATGTGCAAGATATGCATGATCATTCGATTTACGACCTCGGTTTGGCCATCTGTCTAGGGGTGGAAGGCCGTGGATTTGGTGAGCTTGGTGTCCAGCAAAATGTGCTGAGAAATGTGCTGAGAAATCGACTATCCTGATCTAAGACAATGGTTTGTGGGATTCCAAAATGTACCCAGACTCATTCAAAGAAGAGCTTGGTAGTGGCTTCTGTTGTGATGCTCTTCTTGCAAGCAACTAGAATCACCATCTTAGAAAAGCGATCGACAACCAAAAAAACACAGTCATTTCCCCGCTTGGTGGATGAGAGGTCCAACATGTAGTCCATTGAGATGGATTCCCATGGTTTGTCAGGAGTAGAAAGAGGGGTGAATAGGCCCTGTTTCTTAGTGGTTGGTTTGGCAATAGTGCAAGCAGTGCAAGACCTGATATACTTCATGACCTCCTGTCGAAGTTTTGGCCAGTAGAAATGTTTTTGTAGCATCGCCACTGTATTTTTGATGATGAAGTATCATGCCACCCGACTGTAGTTGGATTCCCAGATCATCTTCGCTCGCTCACTTGAGGGAACACATATATGGCCCAGATGACACAACAACCCATCCTGAAGATGGAAATTATCGACAACTGCCTTTGCACCCAACATTTGGTAGGTGGTGGCGAAGTCTCGGTATGTCTCATAGAGTTGGGGCCATCCAAAGGTCTCATGGCAGCAGGAGTCTAGCACTGTGGTGAGTGTCGTGACTGGTGGTGTGCTGAGGCAATCAGTGACACGATTGGTGCTTCCTGTTTTATACTTGATGTTGAAGTGGAATTGCTACAAGTATCTGGACCACTTTTGATGGTGGTCATTCTGCAATTTTCCTTATGTCTGCATGAACTAAAGTGGCTTATGATTAGTGTGGATGATTGTCTCCCTCCCAAGAATGTAATGTCTCCACTGGCGGTAGGCTTGCACAATGGAGTAAATTTCTTTGTCATAAGTAGGGTACTTACGAATAGCATATGATAGTGTCATACTATGATAGGCCACAGGGTGGTCGTGCTACATGAGAACGACACCCACAACATAGTCTAAAGCATCAGTCTCAATCTCAAAGGGTTGTTACAGGTCTGGTAGTGAAAGTATTGGGGTTGAGCACAAGCGCTGCTTCAAATCATCGAACACTTGTTGTTGGGGCTAGCCCCATGAAAATTTTTCCTTACCACCACCCTTGGTTATTTGGCTGAGGGCCCATGCAATATGGGAGAATCCCAACACAAACCTGTAGTAGAAATTGGCAAGGCCCAAGAAGCTCCGAAGCTCCATGAGTGTGGTTGGGGCTGGCCAGTCACGAATGACTTGGATCTTGGCTGGATCTACATGTATGCCATGTTGATCAATGATGTATCCTAGGTAATGGACCTTGTCCATGCCGAAGGAGAATTTTTCCAAGTTGGTATATAGCTTGTGTTGTCGCAGGGTATGCAGAACCTGCTGAATATGCTACAAGTGTTTGGCCCACGTCTTGTTGTAAATGAGAATGTCATCAAGATACAACACTACAAACGTATTGGTGAATGGTCATAGGATATCATCCATCATCCTCATGAAAGTGGTTGGAGCATTTTTCAGACCAAAGGGCATGACCAACCATTCAAAATGGCCTTCCTTTGACTTGAAGGCGGTCTTCCATACATCTACCTATTCTATCAGGACGTGGTGGTAGCCAGAATTTAGATCAATCTTATTGAAGTATTTATCCCCCATGAGTTGATCAAGGAGGTCGTCGATTCAGGGAATCGAGTACTGGTTTCTGAGTGTGATTTTATTCATAGCCCAATAATCAATGCAAAGTCAATAGGTTCCATCTTTCTTCTATACAAGCACAATTGGGCTCCTGCAAGGTGATGAGATAGGACAGATGTGCCCCTTGTGGAGAAATTTTTGGATCTATCTCTTGATCTCCTCATTCTCCAACATAGAGCGATAATAGACTAGCCCATTGGGCAGCGATGCGTCGGGGGTCAGATCGATGGCGTGCTTGACCTGGCAGTGCAGAGGTACCCCGGCAGGCAAGGAGAAGATATCTGAGTATTCTTCCATGACCTTATCTACTTGCTTCTACTGTGTGGAGAGGTCAGCCATAGAGACCCTAGATGTGGTTGTGATTTTTCTCTCATTCTGAGAGCGGATCACAAAGAAGACAAACTTCCCCATATGAGAGATGGCCTTCCTGCATTGCTTAGCAAAGATCAATGAAATAGCACTAGGTGGGACAACCTCGGGTATCCTGTACAATTTCCTATTCAAAGTAATAATAACACTATGAGGACTAGACTCATATATAGCATGACGTTTCCATAAATAAGGTTGGCCCAAAAGAACATCACAAACTTCGAGAGGAGCAACATCACACAATACCTCATCTTTGAAGGGCTTGATGTTGTATGACAGTCGACACTGTTGGCTAACGCAAAGATCGCTTCCTTGGTGGAGCCATCCAATGGTGTAGGGTTGTGGGTGCGGTGTTGTTGGCAGGGCCAGCCGCTTAACGACCTCTGCTGAGATGAGGTTCTTCTAGCTACCACTATCAACAATGAAGTGCAGTGGGGTGCCTTTTACCCACATATGGGAATGGAAGAGGTGCTCTCCTTCTTCTGGCTCATTTGGTTCACCATGCTAGAGCTTGGTGGTAGCAATGGTGGCACTGGGCTTGGCATCAATGATCCATCTTCCCCTTTCTGGTTCTGACTCAGAGTCAGAAACCGCATCTAATTCAGAGGCTTTCACTTCAGCCACTAGCATCTTCTTTGAGTGACATTCAGTAGTGTTATGCCAAGGGCTCTTATGGAAGTCGCACCAATTCCTGGTATCTTTCTTTGTCTTTCCGGTGTTGTTCTTTGCTTGCGGCTTAGACTGGTTGTCTTGATACTATGTATCTTTGCTCTGTCCTTTGTTTTGTGGATTGGGGCCGCCCTTTCCTGGATTTTGTTGTGAGGGCTTCCCTGACCCAAATTGTCACGTCTTTTGTTTGAGCTTCTGCTCGATTTTGATGACATATCGATAGGTCGCGCCCAAGGATGAGATGTCTAGAAATTCCATTTTGGTCTGGATGTATCTATGTAGAGCACTGCGATACTTGAGAATCAGATGTCTCTCTGAATCTTTGATACCCAACTTGGTGTGCAAGGTATGGAAGATATTTGTGAAATATGGCACTGCTTGGTCTCTTTCTTGCCGCAGTGTGGTCCATTTCGTATACAAGTCATCATAACTTTTGACAGGGTAGTATTCTTCCTTAATAGCATCTTTGAAGGATTCCCAGGTGGTCATGACTGTAAATAATGAAGGTTCCTTTGTTTCTCTTTGCTCACATAAATTTTCCCACCAATCTTTGACATGGGGAATAACGTTGAGGAGCACAAAATTAATCTTTTCTCTATTCAAAAAGTTATGGACAGAGAAATAACCTTCTAGTAGATTCAACCACTTGTCTACAACATTTTCATCTATATGACCTTCAAATATAGTAATATCGAAGTTTATTTGTACCTTGAAGGGGGCGGTGCCTCCGCTTGAAGAAGATGCGTCACCTGTTGGTAGTCGTCGAAGGATTTTCACTAAATTATCCATCATCTCATTCCTCTGTTACGTGAGTGCTTCCTCAATCAACAGTTTGAAAGGATCTCCTATCCTATCATCTTGTTTTTCTCCTTCCATGAGAGGTCACTTGGGTGTGCGAGAGATTTTTTCCTCAAAAGAAACAAGCTCGAGACCCAAATATTTGTACTCCAACCTCATTGGAGACATGCATTAAGACGACAAGGAGGAGACCGCTCTGATACCACTGATCCAGATTTTATGAGCAGAATGAAATGACTACAGTTACCAAATGCTTAACACAGAATAACAAAGATACAATAAAACTGGTTTTCTATTCAATAAGGAAATAAGATGAAACTGTAAAATGTAGTGGAAAACAAGCTTGCTGGAATGGTGGCGACTTATCTCTGAGAAGAGATGTGATAGTTGCGCTCATTCGCAAGAAGATAATTACAATGAGGCTCTCAAGCCCTTTTTACAATAAACAGGAGTTTCAAAAACTCTAAACATCCAAAAACCTAACCCTAGGAGATGAAGCGCCAAAAGTCATGTGGGCCCCGTTTGGGTAAGTCAGTACATCAACTTCCCGGGGTCGTAACTTTTGCATACGATCTATGTTCTAGGATTATGATAGCCCATTGGAAACATCTATCCGAGGACTACAACAGTTGCAAAAAATTTCATGGTGAAATTTTTCAACCGCAACAAACCCCAAAAAACGTCATTTAGGGCCTCAAAACGGCTCCAAAAGTTTAAGACCCGAAAGACTGCTAAAAATAGTAAATTATCAAAATTGCTAGAAAGTTGTTTTGAGCCAACTGGGAAAGGTGGGTGGCAACTGATATCCACCTATATCATCCTATGAGAAGATATTTGACGAGAAAATCCATATGAATCTCCTGTGTAATGTAGTGTGAAAGAAGATTTGTTGAGTGGACATGCAAGTGGATCATCACAGGTGAACATGATCCTAGTGATTGGGCACTAGTGAAAAAGTGGTTCTTCTATGTAATGTAGTGAGCCAGAGATATGGACATCCCTATGGATGTTCCCCTAGTGTTTAAGAACTAGTGAGTGTATGAGATCCCATGCTATATTGTTCAAGAGTCAAACTTGACTGTAACCCTAATTGTAATGTAAAGGGTACAGGTCGGCCCCACCTTAATGTGATTGATAATTAATGTAAAAGATAATTAATCTGGTTAATATTAATTATATTATGATATAGAGAGGTCGGCTCTGTTGTTCCAATAGACACTTTTGTAGACAGATCAAGTCTAATATAAGTAAAGGTAAATTCCCCATTGAGGAATCATATCTTTTGTATGAGTTTGGAAATTTTAGCAAGTACATGTTCTTGGGAAAAGTGCACACCTCTCTTGGGTGCTAGTGTTCTAGGGTTTGCAAGCACCCTATTGTGTGTTAGGTTTTCTTGATGGTGAAGGTCTTTCTCTTGAAGAATATAACAAAGGATTTGGCTGGTTTTTCTTCCCTTGCTAAGAAGGGTTTCCCAGGATACTTCTTGTGTACTTGTCCATGGTGTTTCTTCTTCTAATCTTGATTGCTACAAAAAATTGTCTATGGATTAAGTAAAATGATAAAATGGAATGAACTTCATTCTTAAGCCTAGCTTATTGAAAAATCAATAACGCTAAGATTGGGGTACCATAGTTTGATGGCGAGAATTACTCCTTCTGGAGAAGAACATTGAAGACATATATACAAGAACAAGGATTTGATTTTTGGTGATTAGTAGAAGATGGATACAAACCACCAAGCACTCCCTTGATGGATAAAGATGGAACCACAAGCAGGAACCACAAAGGTTATGGATAAGAAATCCTGATTAATTCAACATTGAAGAATGAAATCTTTCTATACAAGATCAACACAAGAAACATGGATGTTATGTTGACAGTGGATTCTCAAAGCATAGGACAAGTGATAAATACATATTTATGACACTGACTAAGGAAAGAGATGGATCAGTTTCATTTGGGAATGACAAATCAGCTAGAATTATTGAAAAGAGAACAATCAAGCTCAAAAGTAAGGACGCTACGAAAAAAAATGTTTTACTATTCAAAGACATGAAAAACAATCTACTAAGTGTAAGTCAAATGTGTTATCAAGCACACAGACTTGTTTGAATCAAAGAAGTGCAAGATAAGGAAAGTAGAATCAGGAAAGTTGGTTGCTATAGTTGTAAGAACTCCAAGAAACATATATGTTCTAAACTAAATAGGAAAGGAAAGATATTTCTTAGGAAAGGACGATGGAATTTGGATTTGGCACAGAAGAATGGGTCACATAAATTTTGATAATCTTGTCAAAGTCAGAAAAAGGAGGTAGTAAGAGAAATTATCGAGATCTTGAAGCCAACAAACTTTCTATGCAAGCATTTTCTATAGGGAAAACATACCAAGTCAAAGTCCAAGTCAAAGGAGTTTTCCACAAAAAAACCACTAGAGATTGTACATTATACTGATCTAGTTGGACCAACAAGAATGAAGGGATTGAAAGATGAACAATATTTCATGCTACTAGTTGATGACTAAACAATAATGGATGTATTTTTCTTTCTAAAAAAGAATTCAGATGCATTCAAAAAATTCAAGACATACAAAGAGATGGTTGAAACTGAGATAGAGTTTAAAATCAAATGTTTGAGATCAAACAGTGAAGGAGAATTTACATCAAAGTAATTCATGGAATTTTGCAGCAAGCATGGAATAAAGAGGAAATTCTTAGTATCTAGGACACCTCAACAAAATGGAGTTGTCGAAGGAAGAACAAAAAAGTACAGGAAATGGACAGAACCATATTAATGGATTCCAATTAAAAGATACATCAAAAGGGATGATCATAAATAACAGTGATGAGACTCCATACGACCTATGGAAAGGAATACCAACAAATGTGAAGCACTTTAGAGTATTCAAAAGAAAATGATACATCAAAAGAGAAGAAGGAAGAATTGGAAAATTTGATTCTCGATTTGACAAAGGCATACTAGTTGGGTACTCAAGCAAAAGGAAAGCATACAAATTCTTCAATCTAAGACTCAACAGAATTCTATAAAGCATCAATGTGGCGATTGATGAGATATATGGATGAAAGATAAAATAAAGTAGCAAAGATTTAATGGAATGAGATCATGAATAAATCTGAAAGAAGAATAAGTATATGAGGAATCAAATGAAGAAGAAGAGAAGCCAGAAGTAGAGCAAGAAAAATAGGATCTTCAAGTACCTCCAAAGACACCCAACAAACAAGAGTAGAAAAATAATCCATCAAAATGGATTATTGGGAATAAATATGAAGGAGTTGAAACCAGAAGAAGAATCCACTCACCAGAACATCAACATCTAGCACTACTATCTACTATTGAGCTAAGAAGTTTTGAAGAATCTAGCAAGGATCAATTTTGGATCAAAGTTATGGATGAAGAGTTAGACCAGATAGAAAAGAATGACACTTGGGAGATGGTTCCAAGGCCAAAGAACAAGAATGTATTTGACACAAGGTGGGTCTTCAGGAATAAATTGAATGAGGATGGACATGTTACCATGAACAAGGAAAGGTTGGTATGTAAAGGATATGCTTAGGTTGAAGGTATAGACTTTGAAGAGGCTTTTTCCCCAGTTTCCAAAATGGAAGTAATTAGGTTGAATCTATCTTATGCATTTTCAAAGAATATCAAGGTGTACCATATGGATGTAAAATCATCATTCCTAAATGGAGATCTAGAGGAAGAAGTGTACATCAAGCAACCAAAAGGATTTCAGTTGTCAAAGAAATAAAATTATGTCTGATGATTGAAGAAGGCCTTATATGGTCTCAAACAAGCCCCCAAGGCATGGTATTCAAGGCTGGACATTTACTTACAACAAAAGGTGTTCAGGAAAGGAAATGCAGACAACAATATCTACATAAAGGTAAAGCAAGATAATATCATAATAATTGAATTTTATGTTGATGATATTATCTCTAGAAGTGATGATGACAAGATGAGTTAGAAATTTTCCAAAGACATGCAGAATGAATTCAAGATGTATTTTCTTGGAGATTTGTCTTTCTTTTGGGTCTCCATATATGTCAGAGAAACAACGGTATTTTTATCTCTCAAACTAAGTATATCATAGAAATGTTGAATAATTTTGGAATGATAGATTGAAAAGAAGTCAATACTCCTATGCAAACCAGTTGTAACTTAAGTAAGGATCATGATTCTAAAGATTCATATTAGAGATAGTAGAGATCGATGATTGGTAGCTTACTCTATGTAACAACTTCGAGACCGGATGTGATGCAAGAAGTTGGATAGGTTGCAAGATTTTAAGCAGTACCAAAGGAATCACATGTTATGGAAATAAAGAGGATATTCAAATACCTCAGAGGAACATAAGTATTTGTATTACGGTATCCAAAAGGGAAGGATCTATCTATTTTCACCTACATAGATGCATATTAGGCAGGTTGCATTGATTATAGAAGAAGTAAAAGTGGAGAATATTTCTACTTGGGTGAGTGTCTGGTATCATGGTTAAGAAAGAAATAGTCATTAGTATCATTGTCTACAACAAAATCAAAATACATTCTAGCAACAACTTTTTATACTCAGGTTCTTTGGATGAAGCAGACCTTACAAGATATATAAGTAAAATGTGATGAGCCCATTTCAATACTTTGTGACAACACCAGCACCATCAGTATATCCAAGAATCCAATTAGGCATTCTAAGACTAATCACATTCTAATCAAGTATCACTTTTGACAGGAACAGGCTATAGAGAAGAACATCAAGCTAGAGTATGTCAAGACAAAAGAGAAAATTGTAGATATCTTCACCAAACCGCTTACAAGGGAAAAATTTTAGTATATGTGAAAGAAGATTGGAGTATTTTCTTCCCCATAGCGATTCACATGGTCAAGCTCAACAAGACAGGGGGAGGGAAACAAATGTCTTGAAAAAGTTTAAGTAAATAAATTTATTGAATTCTTTTCATATACATCAGAGATTTACACGAGGAAGCACAATCGAGAGAAAGGTTAGAAGAGACAACAAAGGCCTATATCCTTTATTTTTTGTATTCACATAAATGGTACATATTTATAGTACAATGGGTGATGCCACCTCATAGAAATATTTGCTCTAGATCCTAAAATCATGCATGATTACTAGTCTAGGAAATCTTAGCTAACTCATTAGTCATCACTTGAGGATATATTACTAATATCCTAAATGAATACAAATATAGGTGACAATTATACTTAGTGATTGGTAAGGTAAGCCATATGCTAACAAGATGAAAGCCTATATAAGGTCATGTCAGATCCAGATGTGAAATAAATTGAGCTTGGCACTGTTACAAACAATATCAAGTTTAATTTTTCTAGGATTAAAAAATTAGAGGATAATATCAAGAGAAGAGAGGTACTCTTATTCATATTAATGATTCTAAAAAGAAAGTTGAATAGGAATTGGCTCAGATAAATATTAAGGTTACAGGAAAATCATCCTTGAAGGGAGCCAAACACACGATCTAGGATGAAATATCAACTAAAATGTTTTAGAATTGGTCCCAATTATATTTAATTCAATAGGATATTGAATTGAACACTATGATGTTCAAGGACATCAAGAAAATAATGTTAATAGTCTGGTTGTCATTGTTTTCAACCCTTGAATAAGCCCTGGTAGTCTGGTTTTGGTACCCAAAGTTCAATGAGGAATATTGATATGAAGGACAAAGTAAATGCAACAAGACCCTCATATATGGATATTACTCATCATACTGTTTCCAATGATATGTGGAATGACACGTATTTCCTCATGGTTAGGGAGATATGAATTTGTAAAGTTGCAAGCCCTGAAGAGTGGTCAAGAAGGCCCTTGTTGGTTACAAGTTTTAGTCAAAGGGTAAAGTGGTTGCAACAAGAAATCCCTAATTTAAGGAGAGGATCTACCTAGCACAAGTATAAATATACCTCAAGGATTTATTCACAAGTACACTCACACAGTTATTCATTGCTTATCTTTCTTATGATCTAGTCATATTTTGCTAATGTTGTAGCATCATTTTCTGAGGTAGAAAAGGAAGGTCGAAGGCAAAAGTTCTGGAGTTGTAGAAAACCCTAGTTTCTGAGGTATATGTGGGTTGTATGTTAGAAAGGGAGCGTATTTACATGGGCTACAATGGAGGAAAGTGTGTATATACTAGGGAAGTAGAAGACAAAGTCATGTATCTGGAAAAAGGCTCATGAATGTTTGAGTAAATGTTGGTACTAGGTCCTTGAAGTTTGAAGGAAGTCTGCAGGTTAGCATCTTGTTATCGCACGGTTTGTAGGAAAGGTCTAAAGAGCTTGAGTCAAGGCTTGAAACCGGCGTAACAGGA
>CBVK0100604127.1:0-17567 GCA_900067695.1 Picea abies | reverse complement strand
CATATTTCAGTCATTTGTTATTAATGAAATGAAGTCTTATTTCTGCTGCAGCTCTACGTTTATGTGTATTTCTGTATTTCATTGTGTTCCTACATAAATCTGGATCATAACCAATGCCTCCACCACTTTTATGTGCTTGATGAATAATCTACTCAGCAAATTTCTGGACAAATTTGTTTTGGTTTTCATTGATGATATCTTAATCTACTACAAGAACAGAGAGGAGCACGAATAACATCTTAGACTCGTACTTCAAGTACTAAGAGAGCATCATCTCTACGCTAAGTTTAGAAAGTGTGACTTTTTCCAAAAGCAAGTCCATTACTTAGGCCATGTCATTTCTAAAGAAGGGGTGACAATAGACCTTGACAAGATCAAATTGATTATGGAATGGCCTACCCCAATGGATGTATCTGATATCAGATCCTTCATGGGCTTGGTAGGATATTAAATAAGGTTCATAAAAGGGTTTTCCAAGGTTGTTTGTCCAATCACTGCCCTTCAGAAAAATGGGGTTAAATTCACTTGGACATCAAAATGTGAAGAAATATTTCATGAAATGAAATACCTCATGACCCATGCACCCGTGATGAAGATTGCAGATCCTGATAATGATTTCCTTGTGTGTATATAAGCCTACAAGGAAGGACTCATAGGATTCCTTATGCAAGAGCGACATGTAATTTGCTACATGTCCAGGAAATTGAATGAGCATGAAATCAATTATGTGACACATGACCTAGAGTTGGCTACCATAGTGCATGATTTAAAAATGTGGAGGCATTACCTCCTGGGTAGGAGGTTTGTGATTATGACAGACCATTGTGGGTTGAGGCACCTGTTTAATCAATCAAAACTCAATGCCACACAAGCTAGGTGGATGACTCTCCTTAGTGAGTTTGATTTCAAAATAAAACACATCAAAGGAAAGGAAAATAGGGTGGTCGATGCCCTTAGTAGAAGTATAAAAATGATTCACCTGGCAGCGGTAAGCACCTGTGAAATAGATGTCAGGGAAAGAGTTAGGAATGCACAAGAAACAAATGCATTCTTCAAGACCATGACCTCATACCTAAGGAAAGTGCCTATAGGAATAAAGTATGAAGGCTACCAAATGCTTGATGAAGGCCTGTTGACCTTCATAAATTGATTGTATATTCCAAACTGTGACGACTTGAAGAGGTTCATAATGGATGAAATACACAAGAGACCATATACTGGTCACCCAGGATATCAAAAAAAGATCATGACCACTAGGAAATACATAACTGACTATCTAGCTAAGTGCCTAGAATGTCAGCAATTTAAGGCAGAACACCGACACCCAATAGGGTTGCTACAACCCCTACCCATCCCATAATGGAAATGGGAAACCATCTCCATGGATTTCATCACTGGATTACCAAAATCAACCAAGCAAAATGATGCCATCATGGTCGTGGTATACAAACTGAGTAAGTATGCTCACTTCGTTCCTATCAAGTCAACTTGCAAGGCAATAAATATTGCCAACATATTCATGAAGGAGATATTCAGACTGCATGGCATGCCTAGGGAAATTGTATTTGACAGAGACACCAAATTTACTTCAATATTTTGGAAATCCTTAATGGCTAGTTTTGAGACTAAATTGTTGTTCAACACAACCTATCACCCTAAAAATGATGGACAAACAAAAAGAGTAAACCAAATATTAGAAGAAATTCTAAGGATGCATGTAATGCATCAACCTAAGAAGTGGGAAGACTACCTACCATTGGTAGAGTTTGCCTACAATAATGGTTATCAAGAATCCTTGAAGATGAGCCCTTTTGAAGCCCTTTATGGTAGACAATGAAATATTCCAATAAGCTGGAGTAATCCAGTTGACAAAATTACAATCAGACATGACATGCTGAAAGAAATGGAACAAAAAGTGATCCAGATAAAGAAGAATCTAAAGATTGTTCAGGATAGACAGAAAAGTTATGCTCACAGAAAGAGAACTCCCAGAGAGTTCAAGACAAGAGACCATGTCTATCTCGGAGTTAGACTCAGGAAAATTTCCCTGAGAATGAGAGATTATGCCAAGATGGAACCTCCATATTGTGGACCCTTTGAAGTATTAGATAGAGTGGGACCTATAGCCTATAGGCTGGCACTTCCTCCCACAGTAAAGACACATAATGTTTTCCATGTTTCATTATTGAAGAAATATGTACATGATTCTAATCATATAATTGACTGGTGTGTGATCCAAGTGGATCCGGAGGGATAATTCCTTCTAGAACCTCAATGCATACCAGACAAGGAGGAAACCTCACTCAGGAACTGAACCATTGCACAGGTCAAGGTGCAATGGAAACACTTTGGCCCAGATGAGGCTACATGGGAAGTGGAGGATGCCATGAGACATGCATATCTGATTTTTTTTCTTCTGTATATACATATCATGTTGACAGATAGAACATCGAGGATGATGTTCCTTTAAGGGGAAGGGAATTGTAACACCCTGTTTTCCCAGTTTGTAAATATAAATATATTGGCCAAGGAACTATGGAAAAATCAAAAGTGTGAATGTTTGATTTGATGGACATTTGTATAAAAGGTCGATGAATGCAAATTCTATTATTTTAATATAAAATGGATACGTGTTGCATGACTTCTGGAAAGGGGATGTGCTAAGAGAAACCATGAATACTATGAAAAGGTGGTGGAGGGGACCATGAATGGTTGCGTTAACCTCCACCAAACCAGTAATTTGCTGGATTTAATTGCTCAAGATCAAAACAACCCTCTAACTTAGAAATGAATTATAGTCAATATGGTAGGTGGGAAGACCTCCTCAAGAGTTAATGAGGGGATGGGGCAGATGACCCATATGTAAGGCCTCTAGACCTGACCACAAACTGGGAATTCAAGCCACACACAATCTTAATGAGGAAGGAAAGAAAGGAAGCATGGTGGGTAGAGGAGACCTGCGAAGAGTGAAGAGACAAGAGCCAAAGCTCTCGGGTCCGAGGAAGGATTGAAATAGGAAAGTGAGTTATGATCATAGAAAATAGACACTGATTCGGGAGAAGGAGAGTAACCTTCATCCCTATCTATTTCTGTACTGAGTGAAGGAGATTAACCTTCATCCCTAACTTCCATTGACCTGGAAGAAATAGATTGAATCTCAAAGAATCGTGTTCTAAGATCAGGGGTGGCCAGTGGTAAAATCATTAGGAGTGACTGATCCTATGGTTGGGTGGAAAGAAGCACCCCTTTCAGCAGTCGCATCACACCTTATGGTTCTAATAAGTGTTTTCATGCCTTATGCTTTGAATTGGAAATAATGGATGCATGCATGTATTTATATGTCTATAAATGGTTTATGTGTTGAAATGATTAAGTTATGAGTATGCGTTTGTTCCCTTGAGAAATTATGCTTCTTCTTGATTTTCAATTTGCTCCAGTTTAATTCCTCGAAGGCGTTTCCCGAGGAAATTACATCATAGTTCCAGAGTCGGAGCAAGCCTCTTGCAATTTCTTCCATCTCGATAACCTCATGAGTTTACCTTGCCCTATTTTAGAGCTTAAAGTTCTGTGAGTTAGGGAGGCATTTCCTTCAGACCTGTAGTCTAAGAGACTTTGAACTCGCACCCAAGTACTTAACCAAAAACCCGGCTAAGAGTAGAGTTCATAGCCCTAGAGTCATCTAAAGGTCCATGTGACCTAGGTCTAGGGACCCTATGCTAAAAGGAGTTCTCTCATGAGGGTTTTAGAACTTCGGGAGCTCGAAGCTTTGAGATGTCAATTTTCACGATAGTCAAAGTTACCGGAAATACCAGAGTAACATGAGCCGTAGATGACTTAAGAACCTGATAGCAAAGATGGATGCGAGCCATTTATCGAGAGTAGAAGATGTCCTAGTCGTCAGATCGACTCAAATACTCACTGGAGTTAACGAAGAAAACACAAGGCGCTCGATTAAATCGATGGTTGGGAGTCATTGCGGAGTGCAAAGGTGAAATTAGTGGACATGCTAGTTCACGGCCCGAAATCAACCAACATTTTTGATCTCATTGGGAATGGAAGATCAATGACCATGATTAGATTAGAGTCAGGCGAGCACTTCCTAGAATGCGGAGGTTGGAACCCGCAATCACTATGAATAGTTGATCTATGAACAAATATCAATGGTGGGGAATCATTGTAGAGAATGAAGGTGAAATTAGTGGACGCACTAGTTTGCGGCCTGCAATTCACCAACACTGTTGATCTTGTCAGGTTGGAATATCAATGACCCTGATTGGATCGAGTTGGGTCAGTACTTTTCAAATTGTGGAGGTTGATATCTCTGATAAAGAGTGTGCACATTGGGGCCCCATAATCACTATGAACCATTGATTGGTGAACACATCGGTATTGGCTAGATCATGACCATCAAACCTAAAAAGGTTACTAGGTGGATAGTCGCAAGTTCCTTTGGAAATACACAGAGTAACGAGGTCCTTCTGTACCGTCGATATGAGAGAAAGGACACGTGTCAAAATATCATCGATTTTAGGTGTAATCACTCCGGGAGAGAGCGAGTATGGAGAGGTTGAAACTCCCGAAGCCCGAAGAGCCAAAGTGATTTGAAGTCGTCGATCTTTAGGAGACATGCATCAACAGATTGTCGACTTTGGGTGCAAGTACTTCGGAAGAAAGTGAGTGTGGGGAGGTTGACACTCCCAAAGCCCAAAGAGTCAAAGTAGATATGAGCCATCCAAGATAAAGGGATAGGTTTCTTCAAATCCTACACTTCGAAGGAAAGTCACTCTGAGAAAAAGGGGATGTGTTGAACAAGGAATCCCAAAGGTTGAAGAGCTAGAGTTCATTTGAGCCATCCATTAGCTGAGGACAAGTGTCAACATATCTTCCACTTCATAAGATAGCCACTTTGAAGGAAGGTGGGGTCATGAGAGTTGAGAACTTCCAAAGTAAATCATGATTGTCGATGTGAAAGAGACGCGTGTCGATCGATCGTCGACTTCAGGTGAAATCACTCCAGGAGAAAAGTTGGTGTGAGCGTCCGAGAATCTCGAACGCCAAAGTCCCAAAGTGGATCTGAGCCATTTATTTAGATGGATTTGTGGCACCTAATCTGGAAATTCAAGTACAAAGTACTTCGGAGGAAAAAGAGTTGGAGTGCTCAGAACTCTCGAACGCCGAAGTCCCGAAGAAGATCATAGCCGTCGATCACAAGGGACGTGTGGCGCTCAACCTGTAACTCTAGGTACGTAGTAATTAAGAGGGAAAAGGTGTAGGAATGTTTGAAACTCTTGAATGCCGAAGTCCTAAAGTAAATCAAAGTCTTTGAAATACCCGAGGACACACAACGTCGGATCGTGAACTTCTGAAGGTTTGCTACTCCAGAGGATTTTCACATGGTGGTCGTCTTGGCGCATGTTGTCTTGGCATATGAACATATCCACAGTTATATGTAAGTATAGGGGGATGGAAGAACCCAAAGATCTTGGGACCATATATCTGCCTGATCTAAGCTCATTTCGTAACATGGAGATCGTGGCTGGAAAGATTTTGAAGAGAAAAATGGAATAGGGACCCCAAATGAGGGTATTGTTTTCTTAAGAAGAACGAATGTTTTTACGCCCCATCGTGGGTGACAATATCAACCTAATATCTAGCCATATTTTTAGATCATGTTCCTTAAATGAAGACATCCATCTCCAATGAGTTAGAAAGATGATCATTTAATGCATGTATAGGTTCGTGGGGAAGGCGTTTCATGTAGTTATTGAAGCATGGTTGAAGTAAAAACATGGAAAAGTGTAAGAGCACCTCGTTCTAATGTGAAAATGAATGTTGGTGATAATTCTCTTAACCCTCTCATTTTCATTCATTATATCCTATTGTTATTGGATAAATCCGTAAGTGCGGACACAAACTGATCTCCCTAGATCCACCTGGATCTAGAACAAAGAAAGACAGAATAATACTCTTTCCCTAGATTTTGACTATTGAATGAACTAGGAGGCAAGAACAAGTAACATACCTTATAATCGCTTCCTATGGTCTTTGTTGTTCCAGCTTTGCTCCAATGCTCTTGTGCAGTCAAGACCAAGACAACTCAAACCAACCGAAGTGAAGACAACTCAATATATTCAGCAGTCAATCTATGTATATGATCAAGGAATTATACCATAAAGTGAAGATAGCTTTATGGGAAAGGGACATATTACTGTATCATATTGATGGAAAGTAAAGATTACAACCTAAGCCTTGATGTCACAAACTTCCTTTCGATGGCCCTTGACTCTGACACACACACTTTCTCACTTGCATGAAGAAGATCAAAACCCTTATGATGTTTTTGTTGTAGTTTCTCAGCCTGCCATTCAAGCTTCAATCCTTCACACAAATTTTCACCAATTCTCCAATGTCTTGCTTAACATTGTTTTCTTCTAACCTTTTTCATGAGAATCCCCTCAATATATAGGAGAGAATGAATTAGTTACTTGGATAAGAATGATCCCAAAATATCAGGGGATCGAATACTAGGATAACCACTCGAATGCCATCTCATCCTTCTAGAAGATTCCCTTCTAGAAACTTCGAGAATTCACCTTTTTCCTTGCTTAAGAAAGAGTTTTCACCCTAGCAGTTCATTACAGTGTGAACTTCTCGCACTCTGGATTAACGTAGCCTACGAGAATCATGCATTTTTGTAGGCAAATATACTAGCAGCCTGCGAACCTCCTTCAAAAATGATATTTCTGGAAAAAGAAGAAAGTAACTTTTCTCAGGAAAAAGTTCCTATGAAGAGCCTGAGTACACCATCATCAATAGATCATCATGATGACCAAAATCATGAGTAACAGAATGCCCCCCAAAGTATGAATGTTGGAACCAGTGACAGCCAATAGACTTTGTAAGCTGCATGTGTGTGTCAAGAACCAGGAGCACATCTAATCGGAAACCTGCGAACAACCAAGCATCTTTAGAATATCATATATATCAATTCTGAGGTAGGAATTCCCATACTCAGATCACAGACTGATGACATTATAGACATGGGTCATGGCCACCAATCATACACTGTGGATCCATGCTGTCAAAATATAGCATAGCCACCGGAATACACTGTGGATCTATGCGAGAAATTTCAAATCAAGACGACATAGCCACGAAACATACACAATGGATCTATGTGTCACAAATGATACATACTCCATCGCAACTTGGATCACAAAGATGATATCCAAGGTCTTCAATATCATCCCTGAAAGTATGAATCTAACCATGTGATTACATGTGTTGAAGTCGAACATGGCAGAAACCACTTGATTACCGGTCATTGATGTAACCGTTAACAAGTGCAATGGAAATCACCATTGATGTCAATGACTCCCAAGGTACCATAGTACAATCCATCAAATGTGAATAGATGAGTTGATGTCGAACATTCGACAGAATCCCTCAATCAGGGGTCAATGATGTAAACCCACTATCGAAAGCGAGGAAACTTGCCATTGAGGCATGCAAGCTCTAAGGTACTAAATAATTTCTAAGTCTTGATTCCGGATAATGAGCTGGAGTCGACGGAACAAAAATTGTCACAGGAGGGCCTTGATGTATCCCCCATCAATGACATGAAATGAGTAATAGATTTTGAAGGTGAAACAGAGCATTTTGCAAATTGGACTGGACACAGGGAAGGCCGACACAGAGAGAATGGATAACTGCAGATGGCCGACTCAATATAGGTTTTAGATGGACTTCTCTTGAACATATGAACGACACGACCAATGATTTGGCAGCATTGACTCAAAGACGACACAAGGAATGACCTTGTAGCAAATCGAATGAGAGATAAATGGATTTCCCAAACTGGCTTCAAATGCGATGAATAGGGGGTGTCATGTTCAAGAGTGACACTTACTACCAATCAATACGAAAATGAAACATATCCCTTTCCCAAATTTTCCCCCACCATTTCTGGCGAGTACCTCTTTATTTTTACGCAAGCTTGAGGAGGATAACATATGCTTGTTGATGTAAGCTCATCCTTCGGATGAGTCCCTCGGAGTATGTTTAATGAACCCTAAGAAGGAGTGGTTCAGTCCCACCATGGGTCTGTCAATGTTTGTTTAACGAGTCCAGAGATAGAAAACTCGAAGGTTTTTCAAGATTATAGAGTTTGGAAAAACACTTAAAAGAGAACTCTCTCAGTTCCTTTTTCGTAAAATAGTCTGGATGAGACCGAAAAAGAGATAAATTATCGCTCACCAGACACTTACTTCAAATACTTTATTGAGCGTGAAAATAGTAAGGTTGCTCGACGATATTTTCATGTTTAGAGAGTCTGAAAAGAGCTTAAATAGGACTCCAGGGGGGTTCCTTTTTCGTATAACCTTGTTGAGCCCGAAAAAGTGATAAAATTATGTTCGACCACGTTCTCATGTTTTTTACGAGCGCAAGAACGGACAAAAACGACGCTTGAGGTTTTATGTAAAAACCATAAAAACAATCGAAAACATGCCATAACGAAGAAAAAAAAATGTCCATACCCTTGTATTTAATTATCAACGTGATCACACCTGCAAGTCATTACACTCATCTTGATATTAGGGATTAGGTTTAATCAATATATAAGAAAAAAAAACCCAAAATGACATAGTAAAAAGTAAATCAAATGAGTAAATAATCATTTTTACCACATCATTTTACATTTCCACTATTGAGCTCCAAAACCCCCCTTTTACCCTCCGAGTTTGGTGTCAATTTGTGGGAGCTACAAGAGACCATTCAACGAGTCGTCTGCAACATTAAGGTAAGATATTCATCCTTGACATTTTCATGGTTAAAATTTTTAATTTCATTGGTTAAATCTGCAGTTTCAAGTTGTTTTTTTTAACCCTACATGCGCGTTGGCATTCTCGTAGGCAGCCCATACGGGGCCTGCGAGAATGATGCGTTCTCGCAAGTGATCCTTAAGCCACCTGCGAGGTTCTCGCACTGTGATAATGGGGCACCTGCGAGAACCGCAAAATCCAATTTTTTTTAAAATTTTTAGCCAATGAAAAAGATCTAGATCATGAAAAAAAATCATTAATCCTCTTTTTATGTTCCTTGTGCAGATAAATAGCCATAAACATGGTGCTTGAGTGGTGTGAAAGAGAACATGAAGAGGATAATGCAAATGCTGAGAATCATCCTCCTACCATAGCTGCATTGAGAGATTGTGGGCTCTTAAAATACTTTCGCATCTCGGGCATGAGGGCCCAAGTCAGACTACTAGAGTACTTAGTCCATATGTGGGACCCAGATCAACAGGTTTTTCAGGTGGGAGCTCACACATTGTTCTTAGACATTGAGGACATATACTTTTTGACCGGATTATCCCGATGGGGGTACTATGCTAGCCTAACCAGTAGTAGAGGTGGTGAACTAAAGATGAGTGAGTATTGTAATCAATACTGTGTACCCGAGGCTAAAAGGAAAAAAGGAAAAGTGGCTATCTGGGGGGTACAAGACTTGACCCTTCGCACTATCCTTTTTACTATAGCTCGAATGGCTGGGAGTTCTACTCCTCATATGGCATTACAGAGCTACTTCTAGTACACCATCGAGTGTATTGAGCCGCGAGTATTCAACTGGGTAGATGCTATGCTTCGCAGTATCAAAAAACAATTAACCAAATGTAGGCGTGGTGACCTGAAGCAATTCGGGTATGGCTCTTTGCTGGTGTCCTTCTTCCTTGAGAGGGTCCCCGTATTCAGACTACAGGTTGAGTGGAACATATCGGGTCCTAGGGATCCAAGGATGTTGAGATGGTGTCGGCTCATGGCTCGGCACATAGCAGGACCGATCGTCAAGTACGATGATATCTTCTTTGACTGGCTTCAAACCCAGATGCTGATGGTCGATGACTATGCTTAAGACGGGTTGGATTTCTGAGGAGATACAGATTTAACACTACCAGAGGATACACAATGGGGTGACCTTAGTAAGAAGTACACACATTTTTTTCTTTTCAAATGTTTTTGAATTTTTAATCATATTCAAATGTTTTTTGTTTTATATGCTTATTCGAAGACTAATGCAAAATCGCTTGTTGATAACATAGATGTTGGACTGTATATACCTCCTTTTACTTCTCCTATCTAGAGGTGAGGAGAAGCAGCAACAACAACACCACAGTATACTGAAGATTATCAGGTGGTGGAACAGAATTTAGAGGGCTTGACAACAGACATTCCAGATATGACTCTGGAAGAGGTTCCACGACACGATCAACGTCACACTGTAGGGGTATCAACAACTATGAGTCGACTACTCCGTAGGGTTGCTAGGGCAGTTGTGTGTTACCATGAACGTCATCCATGATGTCACTTTGTAGAAGCTATAAGCTTCAATTTTTGATATTTTGGTCTTCGGACAAACTTTATGTAAAAAACTCTTTTGATCGTTATATATACAGATGGTTTCTACCGGATTACTTTATATTGTGTGAATTTTGATGTGTTTAATTTATAAATGGTTCAAATGTCTGTCCAATACATAATTAGCCAATGCATCTGTTAATGTATTAAGACGTCTAGGAATATGCTAATATTCAATATGATCAAAATAATGCTCCAAGAGGCAAATTCGCAAATACACCCGTAACAAAGTAGGGCTTCGAATAGAGTAGATATTACTTAGCTGTAGTACTACAAGATGTGAGTCAAGTCGCACAACCAAATGATGAATTCTGAGCGAGATAACATCAACCAATAATTCAATAACGATGCTATACTCTACAATGTTGTTAGTCGCACGGTTGAGGCACACACCTCGTAAAGATACAAGTTCGTTTTTCGGGGTATAAATTGCCCACGCAGAGGAAGATAGGTTTCAAGTACTACGGCTAGCACCATCAATGAAGCCAATATAGGGTAACGAAGACTCCAACATCTGGAAATCAAACACAACGTCACATAAGGGCAGAGACCAAATAATGATCAAAGCAAACTATCGTAACACACACAAAGTATGATAAATTAAAATACAAGTACTTGTGCACAGATGATTTATGCATAGTACTTCTTCAAGTACAACCCATTCCTGGGTTCAATCAAAGGGATACCATCGTAATCAACTAACTCATATGCTCCTTTTTCCAAAACTTGGTGAACAATATAAGGACCTCGCCACATGGGTTCAAATTTCCCAGCTCCTAACAAATCCCGATCCTATTCGTAGAGGAGAACAAGATCACCTTCTGAGAAAATGCGAGGCTTGACATGCTTGTCATATTGGGCCTTGACACGCTTCTTCTGGGCTTCTATCACTAGGGTGGCGTCATGTCGAGTTTCGTCTAATCGCATTAGATACAATAGACATTCTTCTTCAATAGAAGTGTTTGGTAGGAGTTCGACAGCTAGCTTCAGAGAAGGTATCTTGCATTCTATAGGAAGAATGGATTCCACACCATAGACTAACCAAAAAGGCGTAAACCTAGTAGCAGATTTAACAGATGTCCCGTACGCCCATAATGCCGAAAACAACATTGTGTGCCAACTTGTTTTATGAATTCCTATCATCCGTCAAAGCATATTTATGAGAACTTTGTTGATTACTTCGACCTAGCCATTAGCTTGTGGATAATAGGGTGTTGATTTATCATGACGAAGACCCAAATTTTCTGTAAGTTCAGACATCATAAAATTCCTAAAGTGACTACCATGATCAGTGACAATAGCTTGGGGAACACTAAAACGAGCTATGATGTGGTTAAAAAGAAACAAGGCTACGGTCTTTCCAGTATTATCGAATGTCGACATCGCCTCGACCCATTTTGTAAAGTAATCAACAACTACAATGATGTAACCATGCCCCCCGACCGACTGAGGGTGACATGTCATGAAATCAATGCCCCATTTTGAAAAAGGACCAACTGAGACCATAGGGTGAAGAGGAGCAGGATGTGAACAAAATTTCTGATTGTAGGTCTGGCAGGCATGGCATTTCTGAATGGCAGTAATGCAGTCGTGAAACAAAGAAAGCCAAAAATATCCTGTGCGTAAGATCTTCTGGGCAGTAGCATACCCAGACATATGGCCACCACATGCTCCAGAATGGTAGTCATTTAGAGCTTTCTCGGCTTCATCAAATGTTAAACAACGTTGAAAAACAGAGTCAGCTTCTTTCTTGCTGTAACACAGCTATGCCTAGAGAATTTCTTCCCTTTATACCAGTTTTGACCAAGAGACATGAATTAACTTGATCTTCTCTATAGGCTTTCTTGTTGCGCTGGACTCTGGAAACTGAGGCACTATCTTCCTGACCATCGTCCAGGCCTCTGAGAGTTTTTCTTTGACTTTTTCCACCTTTAGTTTTTCCTAAACCTTGGAGTATTCCTACTACGGTCGTTGTGCTCCCACAATGAGTTCTTGTTTCCATAGTTCTACTTCTCTTTCAACTTGCTGGATCCTCCGCTCTAGTTGTTCAGTTGAGGCTTTGATTATTCCTACCAACTGTGTTATTGGTAATTATGCAAGCTTTCCCAATGAAAGAGAGACATCCATGGGTACTCGAACTTACAGTGGTAGTCCACTGGCCATTGATTGTGTAGAGGGTGTCTCCACCTCTTTTTCTCTCGGGGATGGAATTTTTAGTTTATGTGCAAGTCTAGCCTTCAGTTCTGCTGGGAATTGGGAAAAATCTTCTGTCTTGGCTAGGCAAAGATGCAACAGTTCCGTGCATGTAGTTTCAAGTTCCTTTTGAACTGTCTTTGCTTCTGCCTCTTTCTATACCAAAATTTATGGGGTTCTACTTCTGTGGATGGAAATATCAACATTGACTGTTGAGAAAGGACACTGAGTGCTTGGGACTTATGGTAGTGGAATAATTTGAGTCTTCGTCGAAGGCATAATGTCCTGAATGTGTATGAATGGAGTGACTGACTGGCTTGAGACTTCATGGGTTAGAGTAATGTGTTTTGGTACCTTCTCAGGTAGGTCAAGGAGATCTAGCTGCATGGGCTCTAGTGAAGTGATTTGGGGTTGAATGGTGGTGTCTTGCAGTGGTGATGGGGCTTGTGGGGGTGATGGAGGTTGCTCAGTGATTATGGTTATGGATGCAGTGGTATCTAGTTTGAAATCATCTTATATGCCAATCACTATCTGAGAATATCAGGCGATTGCTCGAGTACAAGGTATGGTTGAGGATATCAGCTGGGGGTTCAAAATATTCACAGGGGAGAGCCTTGTCCTGGCTTTCTTAACTAATGGATCTATGAAATCAATGACGAGGATGTCATTGACATATTTACCTGATAGCATGACTTGGTAAGGGATTTGTGGAAACATAAGCAATATCCTCTTCTTGCATTCTAGAGGTTGTGCATCCTCTTTGTCTTCAGAGTTCATCGACATTGGGACCTTATGTTTCTTCTCTGTTGGGCCAGAAATCGGTCCTACTCCTTCTTCCTGCCCTTTTTTCTTTAGGATCTCTATAGGCAAGAGGTAGTGCATGCCATATTTGTGTGGATTGCGCTTGATTCCAGTCCACGACATGCATTCTTTGTCAAATGTTTCCTCATCAAGGTAGAAGGGGATCAACCTTGAGTGGAATTATTCCAACTTCGTATGCCTCGACCAGACAAGAGTATTGTGGCAGTTCAACCCAAAGGTGATATTCCAGGTGTTTAGGTTCAAAAAATATTGTGGTATGCGCCATCTCTGAGTTGTGTCAATCAATAGATTTTACCACTTTGAGAAAGCAACATTGTTGAATTCCTGGTTCTCCTGATTCTCCCTTGAGTGCCAAGGTTCAAACATTTTGGCAAGGCGACCTTTGTCCGCTAGTGCCAACTATCTCCCCATGGGTGGCTTCCATTTCCACATGGAAAAAAATACTAGTAGGTATCCATATGTAAAGGTTCCTCCTTTCTCCTGAAATTCCTCAAAAGCTACTAGGATTTCCCCTAGTAGGTAGCTACACCAGTTGAATACAACTCTGTTTGGACAAAAATCAGCTACAAAAAGTGCATCTAAAGTGCATTCACCCTTGTAATAGGAATGCATGACCTTGCTTGGAATTAAATATTAGACCATCTGAACTTTTTCTGGAATAATTGGATCAATCTTTGCTATTCAACTACCTCTATGTGTGTGGAAATTCTCATATAGGCTAAACTTACCTTTCTTTTTCCCATTCTTTCTCGGGTCTTGAAATCCTTTGGTGACATCCTCACCCTTGAGAGATAGGCCAGTGAGCTGGTGGATGTTGTCCGCATGAATCAGATACGTCCGGTCGAGCCATAAGATTCTATCATGTACTCGGTTGATTAGGAATTTTGTGTAGCCTGCAACCTCGCCAGTGGTCCTGAAGACCGGTAAGTCCCTGAGGTTCATGATTGTGGAGTTGAATATAATGATAAATTCAGGCTTGGGGAAAAATTTCATTCCTCTGATGTCATATGAAACCAAGTCCCAGAACACATCAATGTTCATCTGCGGGAACAACACTTGGTCTACCAAATCAAGGTCCAAAATCTTTACTTTCTCTGTCTTCCCCTTGACATCCCTAAAGATATCGATGCGAGGATCATAGGGTTCATCTGGGATTTCTTCTTTGTGAGATGAAATTTGGCCTCCTATTTCTCTCAACATGGTATCTCTGAAGTCATGATATGATGGATAATTTAGATTCATATTTGTGACAGGAAAATGAAAAGTTCTCAGGGTATGCACAGTTGTAGAAAATTCAAAATCTACCTAACAATGAACAATGATGCTTGCTCACGCATTGATGGAGTATTATAACTAGATAACTAGATAATTGGAAATATTTTGTAAGCACATAAAGATACTCATGATTAGGCCATAAACACATTTTTAGGATTAGGTGTCTGACGAGACGAATAACGGGGTAGGATCTATCAATTGATCTTGGATTTTAATCAATGGACTGACAGTGACGTGGTCAAGCTGAGGGGATTATCCTTTAATCGATTGAGAAGAAAGGTAGGGATATAAATGGAATCTAGGCGTATCACACCTTTATGTCTTAACAAAAAGTTCTGATGGGTTACGATGGATTTCATAAAGCGTATGACTGGACTGGGTACGTGTGGCACATGGTCTATGATCGAGCTGAAATTATGTTGCAATTGTATTGCTTATGAAATGAGTACCTTGATCATTGGTTAGACTTCTGGGTCATCCAAACCGAGTGATGACATTCTCAAAGATAAATATATCAACTGTATTTATAGAAAAATATTGAAATGCCTTTTCTCTATCCCATCTTGTAAGGCAATCGGTTGTGGTAATTATGTATCTGGACTTTGAGTGCTTAGCCATGGGTTTTATGGATCCAATAAAATCAACAACCCATTTCTCAAATGCCTGAAGTGCTCTGACTGGATGAAGGGGTAATTTGTTTCTATGTGATGGCTTCCCTACTCTCTAGCATATGTCACAAGATATATCATATTCCTTAGCATCTTTAAATAATGTGGCCCACCACAATCCAACTTGAAGTACCTTCTGTGTAGTGGCCTTATCTCCAACATGTCCTCTCGCAACTCCACTATGGCATTCCTACAAGATATCCTGCTTTTCATGGTTCAAGACACATCTCCTTAGGATGCTGTCGAGTCCCAATTTGTAATGTTTCTTAACAATCAATTGATAGTCTGTTGCACGAACCACCATATGTCATTTCTGGGTTGCAGAATAAGTTTTTGGGTAGGTTCCTGTATTGAGGAAAACAACGATGTCTTCAAGATACACTGGGATGGCCTCAATTCGGAACATGACTGCATCTGGGAGCTCATCATGGACTGCTCCACCTCTTTCTCCTGACTCTAATATGGAAATGTGATCTAGACCTACATTTCATCTTCCTGGTTTGACAATTACTTCAAACAGAAATTCTTGAAACAACAATAGCCACCTGCAAATTCTTCCTTCCAATATTGGTTTATTGACTAAGTACTTCAATGCAGAGTGGTCAATGAAAAAATTGAAATGGGAGCCTAATAATTAGTGTCTAAATTTTTTTAATTCATAAATCATAACTGAACCTTCCCTTTCAATGGTTGTGTAGTTGCACTCATCTTGCGATATTTTTCTGCTGGAAAAGTAGATAGGGTGGTCCATATTCCTCTCCCATGGTTGTGCTAAAATGTCTCCTAGGGAAATGCCTGATGCATCCAGATGTACATGGAATTCAATTTACCAATTGGGAAATATCAATATTGGTGTAGTGCTAATCTTTTCTTTAAGAATATCGAATGCCTTGTTGCACTCTGATTTCCATCGGAATAGTTCCAACGTTTTCATCAATTTCTGAAGGGGTGCTGTAATAGTTGCATATCTCATAATGAATCTATGGTAATATCCCGTATGTCCCAGTGTGGAGTGCAACAATTTGTCACTTGTAGGTGGCAACATGTTCATAATGACCAAAAATTTAGCTGGGTCTACCAGGACTCCTTCTCTGCATACAATATGGCCTAACATATTTTCATGGGGTACACAAAAAATACACTTCCTTAAATTAAGAGATATCTGCATTTCACGACATCGATCAAACATTAACTAGTGTAGCCTGGTATGATGTTTTAACAGTTTGTATACCATCCAATCATCCATATAGACTTCTACAAACTTGTGGATGAACTCTCAGAATGCTACTATCACAATCTGAGAAAAGACTGTAGGGGATTTCTTAAAACCAAAGGGCATTACATTGTATGTGAATGATCCCCATTCGATTATGAATGTAGTATTCTTCTTATCTTCCTCTATAATTTTGACTTGATTATATATTGAAAATCCATCTGTAAATGAAAAGGATTCTTTTCCCGCAACTTGATCTAATACCTCGTCACTGAAAGGTGTTGTAAATGGATCATGCACACATGCAAAATTCAGACTCCTATAATCCACATAGACCCGAATGTCTTATGTGCCTTTCTTACTCTGGATAAATATGGGGCTAATACACTCTGCTTCTTCGATTGGGAAAATGAGTTATGCCGCAAGAATTTTGTCCACTTCTTTCTTTAAATTTTATTTTATTCTTAGATTAAGCCGGTACGGTCTGTGTTTCACAGGTCTTGAGCCATGTTTCAACTCTATTTTCATTTCTCCCATGGCTCCTTTTATGCCTTTCAGTTCTGATAACATTTTCGAGAACAAGTCCTCATACTCCCACAACAAATTATGTACCTTGTTCATAGTTTTCTTGTCCCAGTAATCTCCTATATAATCTATCTTAGGATTCTCTATGCTCCCTATATTGACCTTCCACAACTTCAGTGGGTGATTGTAGGAGCTACAGGTGTGACTAGGTATGGTATCCTGAATCTCTCTACTTCTTTCTATTTATTGAATGTCTAAGTTTCTAAGTTCTTCTAAGTCATTAGGGTTTTCTAGGTCTCTCTCAACTTTACAAAAAGGTACACATATCTTATCAATTTCAAGGCTCAAACTAGAATGAAGAAAATGAACATGGTCAACACATAGTACTAGACTTGATCTCTTTTTACAAATGTCTGTAAAAATCATTTCCCTGATTATTTGAAGGGTGAGATCGGAAGA
>CBVK0100604122.1:0-28344 GCA_900067695.1 Picea abies | reverse complement strand
ATAGTGTGACAGTGGTTCCATCATTCTACTTCTACTTCAGGGTGGCAGGATGGGGCAAGGAAAGGTGGTTGTAGCCGGAGAACATTGGGGGTTGTAGCCTCCTTCTGGTTGTAGCCAGAGATTTGGGGAGTTTGAGCTTCCCTCAAGTTGTAGCCTGAGAAACTAGGAGGTTGGAGCCTCCTTCCAGTTGCAGCTGGAAAACAAAGGAAGTCGGTGCTTCCAATGAATGTAATTCTTCAAGACATATAAGAAAAAGTATTCCATAGTTTTCTCCCGATTTGGGTTTCCACATAAAACACTGGTGTACTGTGCATGTGTGTGATTGTTTATTTATTACTGCTTGATATAACATTTGAAGAAAAAGGATTATAATTACGTTATTATTGATTCACCCCCCCTCTCAGTAATCCAACACATAACACCACTAGATCCATCGAAAGGGGAGAGATTCATAGAACCCACTTGCCTAGACTTAGAGGAGATCATCCATTTGTACAAAACAACTGTGCGTGATGAGGATTACGTAAACCCAACTACAGACGGGCTACTCAGTTGGCAGAGCATTACTTCATGTGCAACAGACTCATACACCGGGTTAGAAAACTCGCAGTAGAGACTACACGAAGTATCCACGCGAAGATGTGCAAGAATAGACCACGCAGTAAGATGGGTAGGCATAGAAATCAAAGAACCACCCAGTTTCCATGAACTAAATGATTTGGAAACATTCTTGACACAATAAGAAGTTGAAGTATTAGAAAACCAACGACTGTTATCACTTGACTTAGCACTCAATGCCACACCCAAAATATGGTGGGGCACGCATAAAGAGAACATCACATACTAGTATCAATGTAAGTGACTACTGCGCATAAGTTTTGGTGTAGAATAGGAATAAAACAAACAACAGAAATATGACGGACAAGAGGCATCAACAGAACACTTGGCGAAGTGAAAACTGCTATGGAAAATGACACCACCAGAGGAATGGCCTCATCACTTCATACATACTTTAGAGAGCATATCAGGGAACTGGTATACAGACCAAGGATTGCGCAAAGGAATGACAACATGGAGGACATTGCAATAGAACTTCACAATCACTTTCTCATTCAAGCATGAGAACCCCAACATAGATGCAACCCTCAAATGAATAAGAGGAGTAATATTCATCAAAGAACCGGAAATAGAAGTTATCACATAAGAGCAACGGTGGAATAAACAGATAGTCAACGAACTACTATTATGTTACCATGTATAGTAGGAATCACCAGATGAAGATGATCCACGTGATATTTAGATCAAAGAAGTAGAAGGCGAAAGAGATGTGGAGGGACCACCCATAGAATCAGAATTCATTTCCACACCAATCAAGACAAAGAAAGTTAACATCAGGATAGTTGAGCAGCCCAAAATGGCCAACATTGGAGACTACTGGGATGAGAAAATAGTAGAAAGCATCATAGAATTGTTGTGCGAATATAGCGACCTTTTTCCCACAACATTTATAGAGATGATGGGTATAGCCAGAGAATTGGGAGATATGAAAATACCACTTAGACCTAAAGCGAGACCTCCCAGACAATGACCCTATAGGCTGAACCCCATATATAAACATAAATTTAAAGATGAGATCGACAGAATTCTCTAAGCCGGCATCATCGAACCATTTGAGGAATCAGAATGGATAAGCCTGACAGTAGTACAGGACAAGAAACAGGGTAGAGGGATTAGGATATGCATCAACTTCAGGAAGTTGAACCATGCATGCCTACACGACCCATTCCATACACCATTCATGGATGAAGTGTTACAGAATGTGGGGGGATATGAAGCTTACTCATTCACTGATGGATTCTCAAGCTACCATCAGATTAATATAGCACAAGAGAACAGACACAAGACCATGTTTGCAATGGAATGAGGATCTTATCAGTACACAGTCATGCAATTTGGACTGAAGAATGCACCTGCAATATTCTCCAGAGTGGTCATCGCAGCATTTAAGAAATTCATCCATTAGTTCCTCGAAGTATACCTAGATGACTGGATAGTTTATAGTCCATTGAAAAACTATGTGGAAGTGTTAAGAATGATGTTAGAGAGATGTAGACAATGCCAGATATCACTGAACATCAAGAAATGCATATTTGGAACACCGTTTGGGATACTATTGGGCCATAAAGTATGAAAACAAGGCTTGTTAGTGGATCCATCCAAGATCGCAGTCATTGTTAACTTACCAACACCAAAAACATTCCAACATCTAAGAGAAACCTTATGGCACACAAGATACTACAAGAAATTCATCAAAGGGTATGCCCATATCACAACACCACTGGAAAAACTATTAAAGAAGGATACGAAGTATCAATGGAACGATGACTGTCAACACGGTCTGGATACCCTGAAGGAAAAGATTGTTACTGCCCTGATATTAGTATTTCCAGATTGGGAAAAGACATTCCATGTGCATGTAGATGCATCAACGATAGCAGTAAGAGATATCTTAGCACATCCAGGAGCAGGAGACTTGGATCACCCGATAGCGTTCGTAAGCAGAAATTTATCAAACTCGGAACAGAATTATAACACGACAAAAAGAGAAGGCCTAGCCATGGTCTATGCACTGCAAAATTTTAGACATTACCTATTGGGAAAACACTTTAATATGTTTACAAATCACTCAGCCCTGAAATACCTAATCAACAAGCCAATGTTGGGGGGGAGAATTTGTTGATGGTTACTGCTATTTCAAGAATTTTATTTTGAAGTAATAGTTAAACCAGGAAAATTGAATGTAGGCCCTGATCACCTGTCCAAGGTCACAAATGGAGAAGAACCTATGAATTTATAAGACAACTTTCCATATGCACAATTATTCTCAGTACAGATTGCTAATGACTACTTCGCAGAGATCATCCAGTGCTTGAGCACAGGTATTGCGCTGTGACAATATACCACCACCCAGAAGAAGAACCTGGTAGTCCACGCAGTTGACTATCAACTGATCACAGGACACCTATATAAGATGGACGTAGACAACATCTTACGAAGGTACGTATTAGAGCACGAACGACCAAGAATTTTTGTAGAATCCCACGAGGGAATCGCAGGAGGGAATTATGTAGGAAAAGCTACTGCGCAGAAGGTACTACGTGCAGGACTATGGTGGCCAACGATTCACAAGGACTTGAAAGAGTACTATCAAAGATGTGATGTCTTTCAAAGGGTAGACAAACCCAATAGAAGGGACGATATGCCACTGCAACCACAAGTAACATTACAGGAATTTGAAAAATGGGCATTAGACATTGTTGGACCAATTAACCCACCAGCCAAAAGGACAGGGGAAGGATACATTATCACTGCGACGGAATACCTAACAAGATGGGGGGAAGTCGCACCAGTAAAATATTGCAGCACAGAGACAACTGCACACTTCTTTTTTGAACAAGTAATCACTATATTTGGGTGCCTAAGAGTTTTGATGAGTGACCAAGGCACACACTTCATAAACAACACTATCCACACCATGACTGAAGAGTTTGAAGTTCATCACCAAAAGAGCACACCGTATCATCCATAGGTGAATGGAACAGTATAAGCCTTCAACAAAATTTTGGAGAACGCACTGACAAAGGTCTGTAACATCAACCGAGACTATTGGGACCTTAAAGTACCGGCAGTATTATGGGCGTATAGGACCACATGCAAAAATTTGATAGGGCACACACCATTCAAACTAGTCTATGGCCAAGAAGCAGTAGTGCCATTAGAATTTTTAGTACCCAAGTTATGCGTAGCAACTATCACACACATGACAGAATGAGGCATAGTACAAGAAATAATGAATCATTTATTGACAATGGAGGAAGACCGAATCCTCGTAGGATTCTATCAACAAGTGTAGAAAGCAAGAGACAAATCTTGGCATGATCAACACATCAAGAAGAAAACATTCAAGGAAGGAGATCTAGTACTGCTCTACAACAACAAGTCGTTTCAACACCCGGGGAAGCATACAATGCATTGGTTAGGACCATACGAGGTAAAATCTATCATGGAAGGAGGAGTTGTACAATTAATAGATTTAGCAGGTGCAGAACTTAGAGGAATGATCAACGGGAGATGAATAAAGCTATAAAAGGATAGTCGACCACTCATCACGTCGTTAAAAATAAATAAATAAAAATCAAAAGGAGAACAAAATGGAAACAATATTAAAAAACACACAGCATGCCAGAGATAGAAAGGTAACATGACGCTCGAAACAAAAATATGGAAAAGGCACGAAGAATAGTTACATAAAAAGGGAAAACAAGCAGGAAACGAAAAGTCGGCAAAAGTAGTATGACAGGACAACACTAAATGGAATTAAATCACGACAAGGACCGATGGGACATCACATTAAACATGCCAACGGGAGATAGAAAAGAAAGCATAATGGAAAGTAAAAAACCTCCACAGATGCATTGAACCCACAGTTATGATGCATTAAACACATAATGGAGGAAGCATCCTCAACAAGCTTCATGACAAGCCCATACAACACGTGATCATGGGAGAAACTAGTCTATTCACAAAAAGAAAACAGAGAGAGAGTAATAGCAGCCAAAATGAACAGAGCGAGACCACAGAGCTCACCGAAGTTATTCAAACTCAATAAACGTTTGAAAGTAACCACTATGGCACCACCAAAGCTAGAAGAATCAATCCAGATAGCCAGACCGACCAGGGTTCAAACTAGGTCACGAGGACCGCTGGAAGAGAACGAAAAACAACAGTCGGAGATCATTGACATCGACGAAATCCCATCCCCAGATATGATACCAATAAAATCTACATCGATACTGGAAGAGATTCAGCAGCCACAAGCAGAGGGCATGAAAATGGATACACCAATAGTGGCGTAAGTGCCTCAGAACGAGGAAGTGGAAACCCAACATGAAGTGCAACCAAAAAGCACCAAATCAGCCATGGAAGTTAATGGAACAACACAATATCTGGAAGCACCAGTGTAGCTAGACGAGTCACAAATGACCATCTCAGGTCAACCAACAGAGGAGACCACTGCAAATGCCTTGGCTTGGCCATAATGGTTGATGGGGCAACAATTGGAAGTTGATGGAACTTCGAACCAGCCACCGCAGCAGGAAGACAAAGTTCAGATACTGAGCTCACCCTGCAAGAAACCTGCAGTAGAAATTGTTCTACCATGCATACCAATTGGAGTACAGGTAGAACCAGAGATATTGGGTCATGTCAGGAAGCTCAAATATTCATACCATGATGTATCATATGAAACCAAGTTCCAAGGACTTGCGCAGAGGGTCTTTATGCAAACCATAAGCATAACCCGACTTGGAGAGACGATCAACCAGCCACACTAGTGGCCAGCTGGGCTGGACAGAATAGGAATCTTAGGTTTGTTGAAGCTACCAAATTTTTGTAGAGGCTAGTACGCAACATCATGCGTCAAGTAGCTATTAGCAGTCACACATGGAGGGGACATATGGCTGGACAAACCCGTCCCCATAACTGTTGACCTTATCGCACAAATCACAGGGTTACCAACCAAGGTATGGATCCCACGTTGATTTTGGATGACAAATCCAAGGAGAAAGCATTGGAAGAAGAAATGAAGAAGAAATATGGCACCTCCAGGGGAACGAGGGGCATCATGATTAAATGAATCAACAACACAACTACACAATTGGCGCAAAGATCTTATCCTGCAAATTGCTCAGAAAATTCTGCAAAGACGAAGCACCAGTAAGAGTCATTGCAGTTGCAGCTCAGTGCACATAAGGAACCTCTATGAGCTGGGAACCATATCTATTGAACTTATTTCAAGAGGACTACAAGGATGCGCAGGACCTAGGCACAGAGTTCCATTACTCATGGATGATCACCCTAATAGCCTTCATGGGATGGAAAGAACCAAGGTATGTAATTTTTTGTACCAGACCACAACCAGCGGGAGCAAGATACCTATTACTGAGATTTGGGCCGTAGGCCAGGCATAAGAGGGAGAACAGATTCATATTCGAAGAATACCTACGAGACATACAAAAAGCTATCAACTGATCATGGAGAATAACACTAGAGGCTATCACGTGATATGCAGACATCACCAACTTCCGGGCCACACGCCAAACAATGTGGATACAACCAAGGCAGGATCCAGATAAATAGTGGCTACAAATGTGCTACTACATAACAGAGGGTGATATCAACATGGTCATCAGTGAATGGACTGATGAATGGAGAATCCCAACCATTACCCAGGAAGTACCAGAAAGAACAGCAGAAGGAGAGGCAGCATAGGCAGAAACATAGCCTCTAGAAATCCCAATGCCCAAGAAACCAAGGACGAGCCAAACCAAGACGGCTCAGGAAGACGAAGGGTCAAAATGGATAGGGACCCAGAAGGGGAAGAAAGAGACTACACAACTGACCAACGGACAACATAAACATGACGAGGGAGCGCAGGAGACCTCCCCAAACCCCATCACACAGGAACTAGGGGGAAATAAGAGACCAGTTGCGTAGGAAGGAGGTGCGTGCAAGAAATCAAAGGCACAACGAGCATCACCAGACTATACAATCATGGAGGATGATGGGGAAATGATTGCCAGAATGGTCCAAGATTTCCTAGAAGATTTCAATCATGCAGCACACCACAGGGATAAACTGCAAAAAGAGCAGACAGAAATGGGACAGTTCCTCAAGAAATTTGGGGAAGCATAGACAACAAGAAGTAGTAGAGGCATAGAGCCACTGACAATACAGACCAAAGAAAGAGTGGAGGTAGAATAACGAGACCCAGTCCACTCCATGCCACACACAAACACAATGATTTACATGAAACCTAGCATGCTACACATGGATGAAATCATGGGAAAGACACCCTTGAAGGATTTGGACCACATCCAATTGGTCTTGACACAGATGCCATCAAGCGCACTACACAAATTGCAGATTAGCATTGAATAGGAGCTATAGTTTCGTGCACATAAAAACTTAGTCAAGCTACAATAGGCAACAAAGAAGCGGGAGGTGCTAGAAAAAATCTGTGAGCAGGCCAAGCTTGAAACTCAGGAGGAAAAAGAATGTAGGAATGAACTGGAACAAAGAGTGGGAGGAATTTTTGAGAAACTACCAAGCACAGTGCAAGGAAATGAACTCCCAGTAGCAGGAAAGATTGACCAGATTGCACAGGCAATTTCTCAATATCAGAAGGAGATAGAGAGTATTCGCGAACAACTCACACCAACCACTCCACCGGCAATAAAGGAGCAAAGGAAGCAGGAAGCAACAACACAACTGTAGGAGATGGAACAACAGGTTAGCACAACATCTGAATTGCTCGATAAAGTAGCGCAACTTTGGACAAGGTTGGAGGAGGACCCACAGGTCCAACTTTGGGAATATGAAGAGGAAAGGATCAATGATCCAAGAACTCAAACATAGGCAGAAGACCATACCAATCCTAGAACAATTCAAAGGGAAGTAGGATAAGAAGAAGATGTAGGCATAACTTATCACTATGAAAAAATAGAAACATGAGTGTGAGGCTCAAATAGAGCCACTACAGGAACGAGTAGCAAAAATACTCGCACAGGCAGAAGGAGCTAAAAAATAGATAGCACAGACCCAGGCCAAATGTGCAGGATTGCTAATCGATGACGTGGTAGTTTAGGTAGTAGACACCATCAAGGATAATACTGCGCAGGCACTGACGAAAGAAGCAGAGCTCAAGGAAAAGTTCTAGACGATCACCAAGGAGATCGAAGAAGCTCATAAGGATTAGGTGACTTGGGACGAGTCACATGCCAGTATTGGGGGCCTATTGGCACCAAGCTGAAGTGGAAAGAAGGATGATCGTGGGAAAGAAAGCTTGCAGAAATGGAAGTAACAGCTGGAAGGTAACACAACATGCGCACATGAAAGAAAGCGTGCACAAGGAAAGCGACAACTGGAGGAAGAACAACACGTGCACATGGGAGGAAGACCTAACGTCGATAGGGTTAGGGTTTTGGTAATACATTGTAAATGAATGAATATCCTGATATATATAAATATAGATACACATGTATCAAAAGAAGGGTTGGTTCTCTTTTTGTATTAGTTCGGATTTTGTAATATCCTATCATAGTTATGTACGAGTTGATGCGTTATGTAATACTGTATGAACCATTTTTTTAAGTTGTTGAGATAAGAACATAGGAGAGAAGGAAGATCTGAGGATTAGATCGTAGGCTGTGGAGCCTGGTGAGACCTAGTTCACCTCATATAGATCTTACCCATCTGAGGGAATTGTAAACGCGCAGTGCTGGAGGTGCAGAACTACCATAATAAAAGAGCCAAGAGCCAGATATTTGTGGATGTATCCCAGGAGGGGGTGAACCACGATAATATCTATGTAATGTGATGAATGGATGCATATCTCTTTTTTCTTTCACCAGTTAATTTTTATGCTTAATGAATGAATTAATACATTGTTATGAAATATGATTGTGTTGTTCGGGAAATAAACCATGAAAGATATATGCACACTCGTGAGTAATAGTATATTGAAATCACCATTCGTAGTATATGGATCTAATTAATAAACCCCTATCTCATACTCAATCCTAGGTTGTAAACACCTAAGTCTTACAACCACCCATTTAAAGCTATCTCGGGTGAGACTGTGCAGTGCACTCTGTGTATTGTGTTGCCTTCTGGTTTACCAGGAGAGCCGATAGTTTTAGAGGCTTTGTTGGAAACCCGAAAGACATGAACCCTGGTTCAATAACTCAGATGGTAAAGGAGACTAGTAACCAACACTCATTGTGATTAGAAGAGTAATATAGAGTTGTAGAGAGAGAGAAGAGAAGAACAAAGACTGTAGAAGTTGTATAAGAAGATAGTTGTTGCTATAGAACCCATGTACAGGAACACTTGAGTTAATATAAGAATTCTTTGACTCAATCTCATGGTGTTGTGATGAATATTATTTTCATCTATTGAATGATATGTTTGCAGTTTTCTTATATGCTCTGTTATGAATTTGTTTCAATGTTGTGTGTATGTATGATTTCATGTTGAATGTATGAAGTCGTGAAGAGGAAGGATATGAGTTTCAATTGTTTCTCGTCCTAAGAATTCCTGCAAGGAGTGTAGTGAAAGTCCACAAAGAGTGCGTTGACAAGGTTTATGAGTTTTACCTCAGAAAATCTTAGGAGAGATACTTTTGTCCTTCATACCAATAGAAGTGCAAGTGTAGAACATAGTCGTGTAAGGTGTGTGCAGGCCAGTTTGAAGTCTTAGAATTTTCCAACCAAGTGAGTGGTTGAAGGATTTCTATTGCAAGGAGTGCACAGAACTGAGAAGTTTAGATAATAAGAGATTATCTTGAAGCCACAAGGAGTGCGAGCAGAATTGCCTAGGATCCTTGAGTTTGCAGCTAGAACTAAGCTCAGGAGGGATAGAGACTTCAAAGAGTTCAAAGGGAAGACAAGTGTTTAAGTTGGCTCGTAGAAAATAAGTTCAGAAGGAGGCGTTGAGTTGTTTTTCCAGGAAGCATAGAGAACTTCAACGAACGATTGAAATTATTGGAGGGAGAACTGCCAATTCACCACGAACCGTTAGATCCAGTGGATCAATAGAGAAGTTAAGGATGCGTGTCTATAAACACTCACAAGCTCAGGAGGATTAGTCACTGTTAGATTTGGATCAACGGAAGCCATTGATCTTGTGGTTTTGAATTTCAGAATTTCGAGAATCCAAGTGTGTAGAAGGTCATGACTTGGAGGTTTCGAGTTACGACATCCTGATACGTGAAATTATGACATAATCTGGGCCGTCAGAGCGTGGAGAGCTCAGAACCGCCGATCTGAGGAGAAGAATTCATGAGTTCAAACTTTGAGAGGCAGGACAGGAGTTGCATCACTAACTCACAAGTTGTGAAATATCAACGCACTCAAAGGTGGACCTCAGGACGTGACTGAGGTCATAGGGTTGAAGTATAAGGGAGGAGCTAGTTAAAGGTTCATTATCCCATTTCTGGGTTTCGGGAGTTAAAGGAGTCAGAGGAGCTCAACAACGAAAATCACGAAGTCGCAAAACCTGAAATACCTTTTCACGTAAAGGTCGTGGTCACATAAGTTGGTCGCGTGGAGTGGAGGCCCTCTCCTTATGCTTTTTTGCATGGGTGTAAACACTAGAAGGACCTGTGGTTATACATGTTGAAGATTCTAACTCGAAATCAAGGAACCGTTTCGGTTCAAGGGAGATTTAGAACGATTCTTAGACCGAGAGGTCACGTAGAACCTGCTAACGTAGGGATGATGCATTAGGAAATATTAAGTTTTGAACTTGCCTCCTCTCAGACTCACAGTATCTGACGGATCAGATCCACTCCGGAAATTCGACGCTTGAATTTTACCCCAAACAATCTGACGGCTCAAATCTGTTCCTGTGATTGGATGACTGAGATTCTACTTCAGGTTTCTACCTCTTCAGGATTTAGAAATATTAGTTCTCAACCCTTGGTGTATTCTCCCTCCTGAGTGTGCGAAGCGCTAATACTCATGCACCTTACTCTGATCAGACACTTGTTGATCTATTGCACTGTGATCCAACGACCACTGTCGCTCCTCCTCTCGAGCTTCTGATCTCTTTGTGACTTTGAATATTTTCTAAGTATTCAAAGGTTTCGAACCTTTTCTCTTCCTATGAGTCTGACTCTTGGATCTCATTAACACTTATGAAAAGCATTATCCCTTCTAAGCTTTGTCCTTAAAAGGATTTTCGATTTCCCATGCACACCTTGCATTATCAGGATTTCGATAACTTAGTTCGAAGGATTTCTTGAAAATAAATTCTTCTTGCCCACCTGGCGTTCTCTGTTATGGGTTCTTTGACAGTTGGTCACTTCTCAAAGATGTTCACACCTTGCACCTGGTCTAAGTTTCCTTTATTCCTTCTAAGCTTCTCTGAGTCACTCCGAGACTCAGTCGACGCACTCCTTGTGTTCGAAATGCACACCTTGCATACGAGAGTAAGAAGAGAAACAATTGAAACTCATCCAAATTCATCACAACTTCATACTAACTCTTCTAGAACAATCATACATGAATTAAAATGGAATAAATAACACACACATAATATAACATTCATTCATTCATAGATCAAATGAACACAGTCCAAGGATTTTGGACAATTCTGTCTGTTCTATTCCTTCATGAAACAAATTACATAATGTTTCTTCTACTCTACTCTGTTCTACTGGTCTCTCTGACCTCTATCTCATTCTTTCTATTTTGTCTATCTCATTACAATGCAACAATGAAAACTATCTAAGGACTAGCTCCACGAGCTCCCTCGTCTTGTTTGCAACCTATCCTATCAAACTCTTAGTGGTTACCTACTATGTCCTATTACAATAACTAACAGTTATTGCCAGATAAGAGTCAACACTCAATATCTGCAATCCCTTACAATCCTTCATGACTTTACAAACAAGTTACATTTTTAAAATGTTGTTTACAAAATATCTCAACAACTCGTTTTAATTATGAGTTAATTTCTAATTTGAAATTATGTCATTGTTGAGATGTCGTTTCTTTTCCTCCACACTTGCATTTTGTGTAAGGTAGCTAGAGAGGTAGTGGGGAGGCCCAGAGGGCCCATAGTGATAATAGTGGAGGCCATTCAATGTAAGGTGGACTAGTTCCACTATATTATTAAATAAGGCCCACTATGCTAGTTGGATATAATAAATGGGTAGTTAGATATAATAAATGTNNNNGAAGGTTCTACTTCTAGAAGATTCCTCCTCTAGAATGTTCTTCGGTGATGGTAGCACTATATAAAGGGATTCAAGCAATGTAATGGGACATGAAGAGAAGTATTGTATTTGGAGTGGTAGCTCAATAGGAGGATGCCCCCTCGAAGAGGAAAGTAAACAGGAGAGGATCCCTTCCATAATAGGATCCATTGTATGGTGTTGCTCTACCTCAAGGGTTTTCTTATAATAAAGTGTGGTTTCTTCTATCTTTCTTTGTGGATATATTGTGTATTAAGTATTTTTGGTGATTATATTTGTATATATATTCAGGTTCTTAACAAGTGGTATTAAAGCACTTTCCATGGTAGACATTGTGGGCAACTATTTTTTATTTTTGTAGATTTTTTTTTCGAAGAAAAAAGAGGGCCGCAGCATTCCAGAACTTTTTTGGTATATTTCTGTGAAAAATTTGTAGAAATGGGTTGTATATATGATTTCATCTCAGAAAAATGCCCAATTTGAAAAAACAAATTGTCTGAAACGGAATTCGGGAAGTCAAGATATTGAAGTTTTAAATTATGCAATTTTTTAGGGTTTTTTCTGCAAACGGCGACACAGTTTTTATTTTTATTTTTGTACAATATGGAGGCCTAATTTTCCCAAAAAAATTACATATCTGAGTTCCTCTCACAATTTCATCCAATTTCAAATACAAAATCAGTTGAAACGGAGTCTGGGAAGTGAAGTTATGAACATTTTAAATTCAACAGTTTTTTAGGGTTTTTCTAGAAAAAATCGTGATTTTCTACTGGAACTTGTTGTTCTATTTTTTGGGTTTTTTCATGATAGTTGTGGGACTGAAGAGTTCATAGGGTGCTCATATGGCTATTTCCTCTCAAACCCTCAAATAAATTCTACATATTACTGAAGCATTCAAAGCCAATTCCATGATAGATTGCATGACCTTGCAAATGGCCTCAATGATAGTTTTCTTAGTATTCAAGATTCATTAGATAACATGCAAGAGAGATTTCTTATGGAAGACATCAGGGATGAATATAATAAATAAATATATTCTTGGTATTATTTTGAGGCCAATTTTGATGATTGGTATATGGATAGTTGTCATTTCTGGGATGACAACCGCTTTCATATTTTATTTGATGACTCTAATCCACCTTCTCTAGAGAGCATCAATGTGAAAAATCGAGACCCGATGATTATTACCAGTGTCTGTTATTGGAATAATCGGTAGGTGTGGACACTAACAGATCTCCCTAGATCCACCTGGATCTAGAACAAAATAGGGCAGGGCATGACTCTTTCCCTAAGTTACGACCATTGAAATAGCTAGTAAGGAGGAATAAGTGACATACCTTTGTATCGCTTCCTAGGGTCTCTGTTGCTCTCGCTTCGCTCCAGTGCTCTTGTGAGGTCAAGACCAAGACAACACAAACCAACCAAAGTGAAGATATCCAAATGTATTCAATCGTCAACTTATGTGTATGATCAATGAATTACACAATAAAGTAAGAATGACTTTATGGGAAAATGACATGCCGCTGTATTATATTAATCAAAAGTAGAAGATACAACCTGATCACCTTGATGTCGCAAGATTCCTTTCGGTGACTCTTGGTTCCAACACACACACTTTCTCGATCCTTGCATGAAGAAAATCAAATTCCTCTTGATAGACTTGCTAGAGTCTCCAAGCTCCTGTTGAAGCTAGGTTCTTCACACAATTCCTTCACCAATTCTCCAATTAATCTTGCTTAACCTTTTCCATGAGAATCCTATCAATATATAGGAGAGGATGAGATGGTTACATAGATGAGAATGATCCCACTAAATCAGGGAAACCAGTAAAATGATAACCATTCGAGTGCCAACCCATTCTCTAGAAGATTCCCTTCTAGAACCCTCGAGACTTCTTCTTTCTTCCAAGCTTAAGAACAAGTTTTCACCCTAGATATAGAACATAGTGCTAGAAGTTCACACCCTAGCTAAAGGTAGCCTACGAGAATGGGTCATTCTTGCACCCTAGGCTATAAGTAGCCTACGAACTCTCTTTAAAAACATGTTTTCTGGAAAGAGATGAATGCCACTTTTCTCAAGAGAAAGTTCTTGTTGGGAGCCTGAGTACACCATTGTTAATACACCATCTAGATGACAAAAATCATGGATAACAGAATTCCCCCCAAAGTATGAGGCTAGAATTAGTGACAGCCGAAACATTTTGTAAACTGCGTGTGTGTGTCGAAAACCAGGAGCGGACCTAATCAGAAACCTGCGAACAACCAAGAATCTATAGAATATCATACTATCTCTGAGGTAGGCATTCCCATACTCAGATCACAGACGGATGACATCATAAGCATAGGTCATGGCCACCAATCATAAACTATGGATCCATGCCGTCAAAATATCGCATAGCCACTAGGAATACACTATGGATCTATGCAAGAGAATTCAAATTGAGATGACATAGCCACGAGACATACAAAGTGGATCTATGTGTCAGCAAATTATACATATTCCATCACAACCTGGACCAAAGAGATGAGATCCAGGGTCTTCAATCTCGTCGCCCAAAAGTACGAATCTAACCATGTGATTACATGTGTTGAAGTCAAACATGGCAAAAACCACTTGATTACCGGTCATTGATGAAACCGTTAACAAGTGCGAGGAAAATCACCATTAATGTCAATGACTCCCAAGGTACACTTGTACAATCCACCATGTTATCACTCCAAGAAACTCCTTAGGGTTGTAGGCTAAGAATGCTTGGTAACTTAAGAATATAATGTGTAGGTATGCTTGGAACAATGGGATCACTCAATGATTAATGTAATAGATAACTCATCATACATTCAAATGAAATAGTTCTTTTAGAAAACAATAATCATACCATATATTTTTTAAAGGAGAGGATGAAGAATACTAATCTTGATTGCCAAATACAACTAGGTGTAGGGCTTAATGCAAGGTAGTAAGAAATCCTTCACTTCAAGTCTATGAACTTAATAAAGAGATGACAATCTTTAAAAGCTAAGATAAACTGAAATAAAGTACAGAAACAAGATGCATGAACATTTCTGATATTGAAAGAAAAAAGAGACTGTAATTCTATTATCCAATAAGAGTCTATACAATAGCCAAAATGTATTCCCAGTTTGAACCCTTATCTCTTAGAAAAGATATGCATTTATAGCCTTTTACAATCGGTTTTTAAGATCCTGAAAACTTGGATCTGTATCTAAAAATAGAAAATAAAACTAACCAAATGCAATTGATAAACAAAGACTAGTTCCTAGAACTCGAACTGTCTTCTATGTCAATCTTGACATTTGTACTTCATCAGCTTTAGGACTCTGTTGTGTCATGGAAAGGTAAAGGCACCTGTCTTCTGTAGCTGGACTCCTTTAATTAACCATAATCAAAACTTTAGTTGACCAATTTATCATTTGGTCTTCAAAATCTCCACGAAGCTCTGATGCTGGGTGTTTCTTGATTAAGTGGTTAATCCTTTGATGCTCTCAAACCTCTTTTAAATACTTGAAAATTGCCTTTCTCTAGCTTAGCTTTCAAAAATTTCTTTTTGTGATTTCACCAGCTAATTCACCTTATGATCTACTGGTTAGCTGGTGAAAACTCTGCCTTTCACCAGCTAACTGGTTGTAAATTTACCCTTTGCGCTGGTGAAAGTTCTGTCTTGTCCAAAAAGGAAACTTCCACCTCCAAAACTGTTGTTTTACCAAAAACTTAGTGTGTCTTTGATTTATCTCCCTGCATATTCATAGCAACCTGGGCCAGTACCTGTAGATCTGGATGCGACTTATGCTTCTGCTTCAATTTCTTAATTTTCCTCTTAAGGCATTTTGCTAACCACCATAAACTGTTATAGTCCTTGGTGATTTTCTTCTTTCTCTTTTTGTCTTTGACACTCTCATAAGCCAAATTCTCAAATGTTGCATTTGTCTCTGCAAAATTGTCAGACAGGGATTTGTATCTTGCCTTGATTACTCTCTCTAAAACCTCCTATTGAGCAATTACCTCTTTCAGTTGCTTAATTTTTTGTGATTTCTATGACCTTTTTCTCTTTGATGTTTCACCTTCATCAATGAGAGTACAAGTCTCACAGTCTTGTGCAATCTCCATGGAGTGTTTAGGGATTTTAATGGTTGGGCTTTCATCTTCTTTCTCTGGCTCTATTTTCGAGTCTGTGTATGGTAGATTGAGAATGTTTGTCTTCTTTACTGTAGGCTGCTCTGAATTTGTTTCAAAATATAATTTTTTATTTTCTCTTTGAGACTTTATGCCGGAAATCCTATCCTATGGTGGTCCTGGAAGAGCTCTCCTCCTCCTTGAGCTGCTTTGAGGAGTTAATTGCTTTTTCCTATCTTTCTTCTGCTCATTCATGGGTTGAGTTTGGGTCTCAAAACCTTCCCAAAAAAGAAAATGTTGCCAATTCCTTCCTCTTTGTCTTAGTTCTTCTAGAATTATAAATTTGATCAGGCCGAAATGACAAAGAGTGTTTTTCATACTTAGAGGTTTAGCCCTAATCTTTTTACATACTTTGGTTAGGCTTTTATGAAAGAAGAAAGGTAAATTCAGGAGAGTCTTCCTTGTGAAATGATCCAAGAGTTTGAAATGATATAGCATCAGCTTATCATACCTACCTTCTGAGGTTATATAGAGTTGAATGCCTTTGAACAGGTCTTTCCATTCGTCCTCCAGATGAGAAACTGGCATGCTTTTCTTCCAGGTGATATTTCTAAATTCTGCCTTAAGGTATGCTCTGAAATTCAGATTCTTGGTTGTTGTTGTCTTAAACCAGCTCTGGCCTGATCTAGGTAAGCTGGTTGCTGTGGCAATGGTATCTTCATCAACTATCATTTCTATAGAACCCACACTGGCTCTATTTCCATCATATGATTTAGCAAATGCTTCAGCTGTTGTTTGGTGGAAACCATTCTGTAACCTTTCAACATAACCCATGCAGCCTGCGTCTGAGAAATGTTTTTGCACATATGGATGTGATTGTGTCCAATTCTTTCCTCAGTAATAAACCACTTCATTTACTTGCCATTTGTAACTCAAAACTCAGACAGTTTGCAAACAATATCACGGTATTTTCCTGATTGAACCACGGTTTGGCGCTGGTGAAAACTCTCGGTGTTGCCAATTCAAATATGGAACCATAACATATTGCCTGTGAACGGTGCGTGTTCAAAATGTGAAGTGTCAATTTGATGTTGCCGGCTGAGTAGTACTACTCCTTTACCTATGATGATGAATGTGAATTCGTCATCTCCAACACCATCATTGTTGAAGCATGCATTCACGAACACGATCTGCCATAATATCCGATTTAGACGTGCATAATAGAATCCTCATCATTATTTTCTTTCACCAGTGCCTCATAACGATTATGTGACGTGTGTTGAGCGTGTCATCTTTTTTATTTCTGAAATCGGTCTTTCACCAGCTAACTGTCTGCAGGAAAGTACTCCTTAACCATTGAAACTCACCACTTTCACTAGCTAACATCAACCTTGCAACATGCATTAACTGTTGAAAGTCTTTTCATGAAATTTTATAGAAACAACCTTTATGGATCAAATTATTTCTAAGGCATGAATTTAAAACCTAAGTTTTGACACTAGAAGAAATTAAAAACAAATAGAGAAACCTACAGATGACCATGCTATAACCTACAAAATGAGACCAAGTGACTGATTCATTTTGGGAGCTAACACACTGAATGTGAATGAATGATTTGAGGTCGAAAATCTGATGGAATCTTTCGATCAGGGTCACTGATGTAAACCCATTGTCGAAAGTGAGGAAACTTTCCATTGAGGCATGCAAGTTCCAAGGTACCAAAGAATTTCTAAGTCTTGTTTCCGGATAATGAACTAGAGTCGACGGAACAAAACTCGTCACAGGAGGGCCTTGATGTATCCCCCATCAATGACATGAAATGAGTAATAGATTTTGAAGGTAAAACATAGTATGATATAAGTTGGACTAGACACAGGGAAGGCCGACACGGAGAGAATGGACAACTGCAGATGGTCGACTCAATAGAGGTTTCGTATGGACTTCTCTTGAACATATGAATGACACGACCAATGATTTGGTAGCATTGACTCAGAGACGACGTAGGGTATGACCTTGTAGCAAATCGAATGAGAGACAAATGGATATCCGAAACTAACTTCAAATAATGAATAGGGGGGTGTCATGTTCAAGAGTGATACTGCCAATCAATATAAATACGAAAACACATCCCTTTCCCAAATTCCCCCCCACCATTTCTGGTGAGTACCTCTTTATTTTTACACAAGCTTGAGGAGGATAACATATGCTTGTTGATGTAAGCTCATCCTTCGGATGAGTCCTTCGGAGTATGTTTAACGAACCCTAGGAAGGAGTGGTTCAGTCCCATTATGGGTCTGTCGATGTTTGTTTAACGAGTCCAAAGATAGAAAACTCGAAGGTTTTTCATGATTATAGAGTTTGGAAAAACACTTAAAAGAGAACTCTCTCAGTTCCTTTTTCATAAAATAGTTTGATGAGACCAAAAAAGAGATAAATTATCGCCCAACAGACGCTTTCTTCAAATACTTTAACGAGCGTGAAAATAGCAAGGTCCCTCGACAATCTTTTCATGTTTAGAGAGTCTGAAAAGAGCTTAAAGAGGACTCCAGGGGGGTTCCTTTTTCATATAACCTTGTTGAGCCCGAAAAAGTGATAAAAGTGTGTTCGATCGTGTTCTCATGTGTTTTCGAGCGTGAGAACGGATAAAGACCAAGCTCGAGGTTTTGTGCAAAAACCATAAAAAAGAATCAAAACATGCGATGAAGAAGAGAAAAAATATCCATATCCCTGTGCATGAACGTCGAGGTCGTTACATCTGCAAAAGTTGCACTCATAAGGGTATTAGGCATTAGGTTTAATAAATAAAACAATTATAAAAACCAATAAAAAATGGTAAAAGTAAATATAAGTGGGTAAAAGTTCCTTTTACCATAGTCATTGTAACTTTGCCAATATTTTAGTCCAAAACCCCTCTTTTGCCCTTGAATTTTAGCGCTCAATTGTGGGAGGTACAAGAATCCATTCGACGAACTGTCTCTGGCAGTGAGGTAAGCTCCTTGTCCTCTATCTTTTCATGGTTCTATTTTTCATTTTCATTGGTAAAAATCATGTTTTTGAGCTTGTTTTAGGGGTTAAAATTGCGCTCAGCCATTCTCGCAGGCCAGCCACACGGGACCTGCGAGAATGCATCATTCTCGCAGGTGGCCCCAAAGGCACCTGTGAGAACCTCACACTGTGCCTAAAGGGCACCTGTGAGAATCGCAAAGTGGAATTTTTTTTTGAAGTTTTCTCAATGAAAAAGATACCAAGTGTTGAATAGAGTTGCTGACCTTGTTTTTATGTTTCTTTTGCAGGTATTTGGCTATCACCATGGTTCTGGAATGGCATGAAAGAGAGCATGAAGAAGATGATGCTATTTTCAGGAATCATCCAGGCACCATTGACACTTTGCGAGATTGTGGTCTCCTGAAATTCTTTCGTATCCTGGGTATGAGGGCCCAAGTCAGGTTATTGGAGTACATTGTGCATATGTGGGACCCGGACCAACAAATATTCCACGTAGGGTTCCACACATTGTCCTTGGATATCAAGGACATTTACTTCTTCACAGGACTGTCATGGCGTGGGTACCACGCGAGCCTAACTGGTAGCAGAGGTGGTGGGATGCCCATGAGTGAATATTGTTATTTGCACTGTGTTCCAGAGGTGGAAAGGAGCAAAGGAAAGGTATCCATTTGGGGGGTGTGGGATTTAACCCTTCGCACTATTTTGTTCACCATTTATTGTATGGATGGGAGCGCTACTCCTCACATGGCTCTCCAGAGCTACTTTCAGTATGCCATAAAGTGTACTGAGCCTCGGGTTTTTAACTGGGCAGACGTAGTGCTTCGTAGCGTGAAGAGGCAGTTGACCAAATGTAGGCAAGGCAATCTGAAGCAATTCGGGTACGAGTCATTGTTAGTGTCCTTATTTCTTGAGAGGGTTCCCTTGTTGAGGTTGCAGGTTGAGTGGGGTTTACCAGCTCCAAGAGATCCAAGAATGCTGAGGTGGTGTCAGCTCATGGCCCGGCATGTAGCTGGACCAATTATCAAATACAATGATGCCTTCTTCGACTGGTTGCGACCACAGATGTTGATGGTCGATGATTATGCCTATGCCGGGTTGGACTTTCGGGGAGATCCGGACTTGGCCTTGCCTGAGGGCACTTAGTGGGGGGATCTTGGTAAGAAGTACACATTTTTTCTTTTTAAATGTTTTTGTGAATTTTATCATATGCAAATGTTTTTATGTTCGTCCAAGGTCTAATTACAAAATTCTTTTTTGATGACATAGACGTGGGGCCTTATCGACCTTCAGGTACTTCTCCTATTCAATGACGAGGAGAGGTGGCTCCAGTGCCACGATGGGACGTCGAAGATTATGAAGCGGTGGAACAAAACCTAGAGGGTTTGACAACAGACATTCCAGACATGCCCCTTGGAGAGGTTCCACGACATTATCAACGTCATATAGTAGGAGTGTCAGAGTCCATTGGTCGACTGCTTCGTAGGGTTTCCTGGGCAGTCTTGTGTTAACATGAACATCATCCATGAAGTCACTTTGTAGAAGCTATGAGCTTCAGATTTTGAAATTTTGGTCCTCGGACATAACTTTTTGTAAAAAACTTTTTTGATCGTTATATATACATACGGCTTCTACCGGTTTATCTTGTGTTGTGTGAAAAATTTATGTGATTGATTTATAAATGACCCAAATGTCTATCTAATACATAGTTAGCTAATGCATCAGTTAATGTATTTAGACATCTAGGAATATGTTGATATTCAATATAATCAAAATAACGTTCCAAGAGGCGAATTCGCAAATACACCCGTAACAAAGTAGGACTTTGAATAGCATAGACATTACTTAACTGTAGTACTACGAGCTACGAATTGAGTCGCACAACCAAGTGACAGATATCGAGCGAGATAGCATCAATCAACAATTCGGTAATGGCGCTATACTCTGCAATATTGTTGGTTGCACGGCTGAGGAACACACCTCGTAAAGAGACAAGTTCGTTTGTAGGGATGTAAATTGCCCATGTAGCAGAAGCAAGGTTCTGAGTACTACGGCTAGCGCCATCAACAAAGCCAAAGTAGGGTAGCGAAGGTTCCGACATCTAGAAATCAAACACAACATCACATAAGGGCAGAGACCAGATAACGACAAAAGAAAACTACAGTAACACACAAGAAGTATGATACAATAAAAATACAAGTACTCGTGCATAGGTGATCTTATGCACAGTACTTCTTCAAGTACAACCCATTTCTGGGTTCACTCAAAGGGATACCATCGTAATCTACTAACTCGTAAGCTCCTTTCTCCAAAACTCGTCTAACGATATAAGGACCTCCCCACATGGCTTCAAATTTTCCAGCTCCTAGCATATCTTGATCTTGTTCGTAGAGGAGAACCAGATCTCCTTCGGAGAAAACACGAGGCTTGACATGTTTGTCATATTGGGCCTTGACACATTTTTTCTAAGCTTCTATGACTAGGGTAGCATCGCGTCGAGTTTCATCTAATCGCATAAGATACAATAGACATTCTTCCTCAGCAGAAGTGTTTGGTAGAAGTTCAACAGCTAGTTTAAAAGAGGGTATCTCACATTCGATCGGGAGAATGGATTCCAAACCATAGACTAACCAGAAAGGTTTAAACCCAGTAGCGGACTTGATGGATGTCCAGTAAGCCCACAATGCCAAAAACAACATTGTGTGCCAACTTGTTTTGTGAATCCTTATCATTCGTCGTAGCATGGTTATGAGAACTTTGTTAATTTCTTCGACTTGGCCATTGGCTTGTGGGTAATAAGGCGTTGAGTTTTCATGGCAAAGACCCAACTTTTCAGTGAGTTCAGACATCATGAAGTTTCTAAAGTGGCTACCATGATCAGTGACGATAGCCTGAGAAACACCAAAATGAGCTATGATGTGATTAAAAATGAATAATGCTGCGGTCTTTCCGGTATTGTCAAATGTCGGCATCGCCTCGGCCCATTTTGTAAAGTAATCTACGGCTACAATAATGTATCCATGTCCACCGACTGAGTGGGTGTGACATGTCATGAAATCGATGCCCCATTTCACAAAAGGACCAACAGAGACCATAGGGTGAAGAGGAGCAGGATGTGACCGTATCTTATGATTATAGGTCTGGCAAGCATGGCATTTTTGGACGGTGATTATGCAGTCGTTAAATAAAGAAGGCCAAAAATACCCTGCTCATAAGATCTTTTGGGCAGTAGCATACCCAGACATATGACCACCACAGGCTCTAGAATGGCATTCATTTAAGTCTTTCTCGGCTTCGTCGAACGTGAGGCAGTGTCGAAAAACTGAGTCAATCCCACGACGATAAAGAGTATCCCCGAGGATAATATATTGACGGGCTTGATAGCATATTCGACATCGGTCAGTACTAGACAAATTAGGCCAGAAAGTTTGGGTTTGAAGATATATGATGATATCGCCATACTAAATATCATCAGAACTAATGAGGAAAAGGGATTCATCAGGTAATGAATCGACTGCTACATTTTCCATTTCAGAGTAGGGAAAGTCGCATATCAACTCGGCAAACACTAAGGATTTCTTCGACTTGGCTCGTTCGAATTCCAAGTCAAACTCCTGGAGTATCATGATCCATTTGGAGTATTTTCCCCCTAGCAATTGACGTGTGAGAATGTGTTGCATAGGGTTGCAGTTAGAAATCACTGTAGTCTTGCGAGAGAGGATATAGTGCCGGAAGCGTTGAACTGCTTGGACGGCTACCAAGGCCATTTTTTTGACATGAAAATACTTTGTTTCGGTAGGTGTTAGACTTCGAATCAAGTAGTAGATAACATGTTCGTCGTTAGAATCATCCTCTTGGACGAGAACCATACCAATGGTGTAATGCAAGGCTGCGAGGTAGAGGAAATAATCGTGACTTTAATCGAGGGGGAAGAGAAGTGGAGCACATGTTAGGGACAGTTTCAAAGCTTCGAAGTCTTTGTTTGCGATGGTATCCCATACGAACTCAGACCCCTTTTTTAGGAGTCGCGTAAATCCATGAGTTATCTCGGCGTAGTTTGGGATGAAACGATGAAGAAAGTTTGCTTTCCCCTGCAAACTTTGTAACTGGCAAAGCATAGAAGGAGGAGGGAGATTAAGGATCGCCTTGACCTTTAAAGGATCTACCCTGATCCCTTGACGCAAAACAATAAAGCCTAGAAGTCGGTCGGATTCCACGCAGAAAACACACTTGTGAGGATTCAAGCGGATATGGTAAAATCGACATCGAACGAACATGGCTCGGAGGTGGATTGGATGATCGACTCGGTGCATAGAATGAGCAGGTAAGTCGTCAAGATATGGTTGCACGATGTGCTTGATATCATGGAAGGCATAAGACATAGTGCATTGAAAAGTTGCGCCAATGTTCTTGAGACCAAAAGGGAGTTTCTGATAGGTGAAAGTGACCCAAGGACAAATAAAAGCCATCTTATGTTGATCCTCGGGAACAATATTGATTTGATTATATCCGGAGAAACCATCCATGAGAGAGAAGATTTCACTTCTGGTGCAATCGTCGACAATCTGATCGATGAAGGGGGTAGGAAAGTTGTCCTTAGGATAAGCTTTGTTGATATCCCTATAATCAATTCATACATGGATTGTGCCTTGTTTCTTGTCAATCGAGACAAGATTGGAAACCCAGTCAGTGAGGGCCACCGGGTAAATAAAGCCATCTTTGAGAAGTTTCTCGAATTCAAGCTTGATAGTAGCCACTTTACGTGGGTGAACTGGACGAAGACGTTGTCAGACGGGTTTAGCATCGGGGTATGTCTTGATCTCATGTATCACAATGTCGGGGTTGATACCCAACATTTATTCATATCTCCAGGCGAAGACGTCACAAAACTCTTTGAAAAGTGACGTGTAGGTGATGATTTCATCATGGGAACACGAAGCTCCAATATGAACATTTTTGACAAGTCCAGGTTTGATGGATATGTCGAGGGGAATAGTGGGTGAGATATTCCTTAAGTTCCCTTCGGAAAACACATCGTGTGTGGACTTGGGAATGGTTGAAATGACGACAACGGTCGACGGGGTCGAGATCCATTGGTAGTTCTCAATGGTATGTTGCTCCAGGAAGAGGATGGAACGATGATGTCCATTGTCCCAAGGGGTGTCTTCCATGACAGACATGATCATCTCATCTATGGGAAAAATGACATGGAAAGGATTTGGAGATAACTCACCAAGAGAGCGGGTAGAAGGGGTTGCCGATTGAATGGCCTGATAGGCAGATTTGACCGGACTTAATGGCATTTCGTCGCTGTAATGAAGATGATCACCAGGTTCAGGTACTATCCATGGGTCGTGAGACACAGGGGTTTCATGAATCGAGGTGGAGATGATGTTGGTTGAAGCAACGGACGAGCATGGAACATCGGGCGGTGGAATGGGGAAAGTACCCATTAACGAAGAGTCTTTGAGAAGGCCTACACCGACGTTCTCGTAACCCGGTGGGGTTTTAGCGATGAATGGTATGTTGCTAGTACAGGTATCTGAGTTAAAGAAGGCCAATTGGTAGACGGTGACTACCTTTCCTTGATGTGGGAAATGTACAACATGCAAAAGAGTTGACACAACTGCATGCATGGAATCGATCTAGCTATGGCCAAGAAGAAGATTGTAATCGAGAGGAGCGTCAAAAACTTCCACTTCGACTTGGATCGTTTTGACTTCTAGTGTGATTGGCAATGAAGGAAGGACACCGTAGGGCTTAAAACCAGAGCCATTGAAGGCTTTGAGAGTGTTCTAGGATTCAGTCAAAGAGGGAGAGCCAATGGCTTTCCAACAGGTAAGAGACATGACACACGTCGCGGAACCCTCATCGATAACGATTTGACAAATGTTTTTGTCAGAGACAATCACTTGTATTTGGAATGCAAGTTGAGGGGGTAACCTTGGGATGTGATCTTCCAAGTGAAAAATTATTAAATTCGTGTCCGTCGGGTCGATTCCACCTGATAGCTTTCAACAGTGCCTTTCTTTGTGTGGGACAACTTTGAAGGACTTCGAGGGCTGACATCGCAGAAGGTGCTTGGGCCAGATCTTCAACAATGTTGTAGTTCTGGGCAGCATGAGCATGAGGATTGAAAGCTGATTTCTGAACGAAACCTTTTGGAGGGGGTTGAAGAACTGTGTCAAGGCTCAGTTTTTCGAGATGAAGAGGACCGTTGGTAGGTGGAGTTGCAGGAGAGGGTTGTACCAATGAAAGAGGTAGATCATCAACCTTCTCTTTAGAAGGAGAATAATCTTTGGCTCGAGTGGTGAGTTCAAGTCTTCTCCCACTTTTCCATCAAATTTAGGGATGTCTTATGGTAGCTTGGCTGGTATAGCAGGCCATTAGGGAGAGTGATGAATTGGATCATTTAAAATCCTTGACAGGTCTGAGAGATCCAAAGTGGCCAAGAAGGGTAACTGTCTATTCACATGTGGGTACTGGTGTATTTGGGGAGGGAGCCCCATCGACAAACCAGTAGGACCATAAGCAATCTGCATATAATGTGAAGACCCAGGCAGATTTGGTGGTTGTTGTGGAGGAAATTATCTCATGGGATTGTATCCTTGAATAGGGACATGATTTTGAGCATTCGAGACCCAAATAGGGTTGGACGTACCTGGATATGGTTGGCCTATACTAGGAGGTATAACGGATGCAGCTGGAAACTGTTTCCCCCCAGTCGATTGAGGATTATGTTGTATCAGATGATTCCAATACCGGGCCAAGGATGGAGGTATGTTTTGTCCATAGGGTGGGGTCGGTGGGGGTTGTCCTCCAATCGGGGGTTGTGTTCCAATTAGGGGTAGTGTTCCAATAAGAATTTTCCCTACAAGGGGGGGTTGAGTCAAACCTCCTTGGTGAAATTGTCCACCAATAGGAATCTAGTAATTTGGTGTGAATGACGGAATAATGCCACTAGGATTAGTGCTGCTGGTGGAGGATGAGAGAGGTCCTCCAAAAGGGGGTTGAGGAAGTGTCGAAATGAAATTGGGAGGAGAGTGCCCAGAAGAAGAGGGACCACCAGGAGTTCTAGATGGGGTTTGCGTAGGAGTGGGAATAAAAGCATTCAATGCATGGTATCCGGGTGGAAGTGTTGGGGTGACACTGGGCGAGAGCGGTGTGCCAATGGGGGCTTGACTAGCCGCTATAATCCCGGTGTGAATACTCGTAGTATCTATGTAATGGACCATTTCTATAGGGACGGTCAAGATGTGGTCAGATCGCGAAGCATTTGTACCAGAAAAATAATAAGAAGTAGTAAAAGGTACTACGTCTAGGTCATAGGTTTCAGGGAACGCAGGTGAGATGGTGATTTCAATGCCTGATCCTGCACCAAAAAGATCCCATCTAAAAATGCCAGTAGACCAAAACGGATCTTGGTCCTCAATTCCTGGAAAGGGTCCAGTCGGTGATCCAAAAGACACAACATCTAAGTCTCCAGAAGAATTCACTCGCATAATACATCTCTTAGAATCGGGTCAAAGTCGAAAGTCCTCTCGAGTATTGGTAATTCAAAAACATTCTAGAGAGTCGGTTCTTTCCACTTATGGAGTGGTAACGTCTTGGACTTTACTCTATTGAGGAGAGCCCTCAATTGAGCTTGTAGGCAGGGGTTGGGAACCTTCCAAGTTTTCTGGAGGTAAGCCCTGCATTCTACATGAATGACGTGGAGGGTATATTTTGAATGAGTTACAAACTTACGAAGAAAGTCCTATGGTCAACTTGGGTAAACAAACAACATGCACTAGTAAACAAAATCTCGGAAACAATACCAAGAAAACAAGACCTTCTAATTCTGAAGTCACTAGTTGGTGATGAAATCCCTAGCGGAGTTGCCAATTTTGTTATCGGACTAATCGGTAGGTGTGGACACTAATAGATCTCCCTAGATCCACCTGGATCTAGAACAAAACAGGACAGGGCATGACTCTTTCCCTAAGTTACGACCATTGAAATAGCTAGTAAGGAGGAACAAGTAACATACCTTTGTATCACTTCCTAGGGTCTCTGTTGCTCCCGCTTCACTCCGGTGCTCTCATGAGGTCAAGACCAAGACAACACAAACCAACCAAAGTGAAGATAGCCAAATGTATTAAATCGTCAACTTATGTGTATGATCAAGGAATTACACAATAAAGTAAGAATGACTTTATGGGAAAATGACATGTCGTTGTATTATATTAATCGAAAGTAGAAGATACAACCTGATCGCCTTGATGTCGCAAGCTTCCTTTCGGTGACTCTTGGTTCCAACACACACACTTTCTCGATCCTTTCATGAAGAAGATCCAATTCCTCTTGATAGACTTGCTAGAGTCTCCAAGCTCCTATTGAAGCTAGGTTCTTCACAGAATTCCTTCACCAATTCTCCAATTAATCTTTCTTAACCTTTTCCATGAGAATCCTATCAATATATAGGAGAGGATGAGATGGTTACATAGATGAGAATGATCCCACCAAATCAGGGAAACCAGTAAAATGATAACCATTCGAATGCCAACCCATTCTCTAGAATATTCCCTTCTAGAACCCTCGAGACTTCTTCTTTTTTCCAAGCTTAAGAACAAGTTCGCACCCTAGATACAGAACACAGTGCGAGAAGTTCGCACCCTAGCTAAAGGTAGCCTGCGAGAATGGGTCATTCTCGCACCCTAGGCTATAAGCAGCCTGCGAACTCTCTTTAAAAACATGTTTTCTAGAAAGATATGAATGCCACTTTTCTCAGGAGCTAGTTCTTGTTGGGAGCCTGAGTACACCATTGTTAATACACCATCTATATGACCAAAATCATGGATAACAATGTCCATCCCACATATTCTACAGTGGTATTATTCCTTTCAGATTCTTCTATGACCCTCTTCCACTATGTGGATGGATCTTCTTATTTGGATCCACATGATAGGTGTTAGTATTTGGAGCATCATTTTGAGTTGGTTATTGGGCTCCAAAATCTTCCACGGGGAGTTCACATGAGCACTTGGAAATGAGACTCGAGCTTACAATGGTGGTTGGACTACTTCAACATGGTGGCTTTTCTTTCTACATGGGACCTTGGTTCTCTAGTCTTCTTCAACATTATGGTCCACAATTATCCATGGGACCCTGGTATATGGTTGTACATCAAGCATTGAGGACAACGCTTTCATAAGGGGGATGGAATGTAAGGTAGCTAGAGAGGTAGTGGGGAGGCCCAGAGGGCCCATAGTGATAATAGTGGAGGCCATTCAATGTAAAGTGGATTACGTCCACTATATTATTAAATAAGGCCCACTATGGTAGTTGGTTATAATAAATGGGTAGTTAGATATAATAAATGTAAGATGACTTCTTAGAAGGTTCTACTTCTA